>PVJH01019269.1:0-43237 GCA_004026705.1 Nesogale talazaci | reverse complement strand
GTCTTTTGTTTTTTTGGTCAGGTATATCCCTAGGTACTTCAATTTAGTCTTGGCTATTGTGAATGGAACTGCTTTCTTGATCTCCTCTTCTGTGGTCTTGTCAGATGTGTAGAGCAGACCAATCGACTTCTGTTTGTTGATCTTGTATCCTGCCACCCTTCCATATTCCTCTATCGCTGTTAGTACTCCGGATGTGGAGCTCTTGGGATTTGCGATGTACAGGATCATGTCATCAGCGAATAATAATAATTTGACCTCCTCCTCTCCCATTTGGATACCTTGAATGTCTTTCCATTGTCTTATGTTAATTGCTAAAACCTCCAGTACTATATTGAATAGAAGTGGGGATAATGGGTATCCTTGTCTAGTCCCCTTCTTCAGTGGGATTGATTTAGTCTTTTCTCCATTGACTATTATGTTAGCTGTTGGCTTCTCATAGATAGCTTGTATTAACTTGAGGAACTGTCCTTCTATTCCTATCTGTCTGAGTGTCTTGATTAGGAAAGGGTGCTGGATATTGTCAAATGCTTTCCCTGCATCTATAGATATTATCATATGGTTCTTATACTTCATCTTATCAATATGATGTATAATATTGATGGATTTATGGATGTTAAACCATCCCTGCATCTCTGGGATGAATCCTACCTGATCCTGATGTATTATACTTTTTATGTATTTTTGTATTCTATTGGCCAATATCTTGTTGAAGATTTTTGCATTTATGTTCATTAGTGATATTGGTCTATAATTCTCTACTCCTGTGGGATCCTTTCCCTGTTTGGGTATCAAAGTTATACTGGCTTCATAAAATGAGTTGGGGAGTTTTCCATCCTTCTCTATACTCTGGAAAACTTTGTGGAGGATTGGTGCCAACTCCTCCCTGAAAGCTTTAATGATTCTAGTGTTCGTTGAATTCTGATGTGGCTCTTGTTCCTTAATATTCTAATTCTACCAGTTAATTATTTGTCCCTCTTTTTGTTACACTGTCTCCCTTTCCTCTTCTATTATTTTCATAATTCCATAGTAATTCATCGTTCTTTCTATATTGCTCTATCATTTCAGTATTATTTACTACTCAGAGAGTAAATTGATCAATGAAAGCATTAGATTGCTTTGTCATGCACTTGATGTTTTTTAGTATGTGCTCTTCAGTTACATCTGTCTCTCTCTCTCTCTCTCTCTCACACACACACACACACACTAAAGGCCTATGACCTTTGCACAGGAATTGAGCTGGCAGTTTCAAGATTATTTGGGCTAAAGCCACTGGCATGTTGGTGATTTTGTACAAAAATTCATACTAATTTCAGGCTTAGGGTTGTATTACCCTCTAGGTAGATAACTATCTAGTATTTATTTTAGCATAAGCTTTGTGTTTGGTGCATTCTCTTTTGTGCTCTCCCCCTCCTCACTCTCAATGTGGATCACAAGCTTCCATGTCTTTCCTTGGGTCAGGGACAGTTCACGCACAGTCATCTAGGGTTTCTATTCATCTGGATCAACATGGGGGAAAAACCCCAAAGACTTAAATAAGAAAGTAGTCTACAGGACTACAAGTAAACCTCTTTTTTTCCCAATGATTTTATTGGGGGTTCTTACAACTCTTATAACATTCAATACATCATGTGTATCAAAGTAAACCTCATTTTATTGCATTTCACAAATACTGAGTTCTTTACAATTCAAATTTTTGACAAACCTGCATAGAGCAAGTCTACCAGGACCATTTTTTTTCAACAGCATGTGCTAATTTCCTATCCCTATGCCACATTTAAATAATTCTCACAATTTTTAATAATGTTATTACACATGTAATAGACTACAGTACATTGTAAACATAACTGGGAAACCAAAACACGGTCATGTGGCTCACTTTGTTGCAGCATTCAGTTTACTATGGTATGTATCTCTAATGTATTTGTGACATAATTCCCACCAAGTACAGTCTTCCCTACCCGGAGACCAGAGGATCCAGCTGGTTCCTGGCTACCATTACTGACCAATGTGTTCATGGACACCAGAGATGGTCTTAGCGGAATGAGATGGGAGAAAGTGGTAGAAATGAACCTAAATTCTTACAAAACGACAAGCTGACTAGATTGACAGAGACTAGAGGAACCTCATGGAGTGTCACCTAAGATACACTTGAAACGGAATCCCTCCAGGGGATTGCCTTTCAATTAAAAACAGATTGACTCATAAATTAGACAACATATTCCATGAATACTGTGGTCTTATAAAAAATCAACTATGGGCTAAGCTCTGGTGGCGTAGTGGTTGTGCGTGGGACTGTGGCCCACTAGGATAGAAGTTCGATTCCAGCATCACGGAGCAAAGGCTGGGCCTCCTACTCCCACCACCTGAGGGCAGTGATGCCCTTCCCCCCCCAAAAGAAATCAACTATATGAAACCACATTGGATCTTCCACCCCAAAGCAAAGATGAGACAATAAGGGGTAAGGGGCAGGGAAACTACATTAATGAAAGTGAAACAACTAGAATAAAATCAATGAGAATATTGATACAATGAGGAAAAATATAATTAATTTACTGAACAAGATGCATAGAAATTGATATATGGAAAGGAATTTGTCTTGAAAACTTTCACCAGAAGACACAACATATGTGAAAATATATTTTAAAAGCATAAAATTCAAAATGGAGAAGAAAACCACCGCAAACTAATCTCTGGTAACCAACAGAATTACAAGAGATAATAATGCTGTTTTAAGCCACTAAATTTTAACATAACTTTTACACAACGATAACTAAAACATTTTTCATTAAAAATAACGGTTTCCAGAAAACAATTTTAAAAAGCTAGAATTCTAAACTTACAACATACTGAAAATCTATTTAGACCAAAATACAAAATAAGTAAGTACTGGAGTTTACCACTTCTTACAAAAAGGAGTATTGAAAAACACATGATGCAAGAAATAAGAGCAAGCAATGACACTTACACATATATTTATCATCTCACTGAATCCAAATAAGGGATAACTTTGTTCAGACGACTGCAACTTACCTGTGTCAGTGTTTTGAAACCATTCTGAAGATAACAGTAGCATATAGAAAATGTCTACAATCAATATGTATATATCAAAGTATCTCTGAAACATAGAGTTATTATTGATAAATTCTTCACATCTTCTGTACCAGCACTTCTCATAACCTTCCCATCCCCCTTCAGCTGAGAAGAGACACATAAGAATATACTAGAAATGACAGCAAGATAAAATAATTCTCTCCAGGTATCCACTTAAGTACAGCATTTGTTAGCTGTTTTCTTTTTGCTTTTTAATTTGACCTTTCATCTGCTTTACCATAATACATAGTAAGAATTTTTAAGATTAAGGACAGCCCCCCCCAAAAAAGATTAAGGATGAAGTTATGATCAAGTGGTATGTTCTAAATGATTTTAAGCAAGGCCTTAGCCAGACAAAATGTTGATTATATTCTCCATTTCATTCTTAAAATAAAAATTTTAAATTTCTAATAGAACACCAAATTGAAAGAATAGAAAAAAGTGCATTTTAACCAATAGAGAAGACAATTTCATTAGAAAATTAACCCTTTTAAAAAAGTTATTAAAATGACTTACTTTAACAGCAAATTTCTTACTTGCCATGGCTTATTGAATCCAGTGTAATTATATACCTTTAAAAGAAGAAAAAGCAAAGTTATAAGGAAATATATCAAAATCAGTTTCTATTTGAGTATCATATATAGAAAAATCATTGGCTGAATCATTAAATATCAACAGATGTTTGCAAGGAAAATGGTATTGACAATTATCCTTAACAAATTACTATAATGAATTAATAATTAGAAATTTTCCACACAAACAAGTCCAGCCTGAGGTCCTCTACCAAATGTTTAAAGACAAAGCAATAGCAAACATTGCCAAATTCTTCCAAAAGGTAGAAGAAAGGTTCTCAAATTATTACATAGTCAGTGTTACTGTGATACCAAAACTAGGCAAGAAGACCACAAGAAAGAGTAAAACACATTATTCTCCCGAACAAACAGACACAAAATCATCACCAAAATACAAGCAAACCAAATCTGGCATAATATAATGATAGGTACTATGACCATATTGGAGTCTTCTCAAGAATGCAAGGTTGGTTTAATATCAAATAATAATACTAATAGACCATTTAAGTATGGTTATTTAATACATCCCTTCTAGCCACAGTAGCTATAACAACTATTTTGGAAGGAGATACCTGTTATGCTAGTGAGACAGGATTAAGGTGAAACATATAGTTTGAGGGCTTGGAGATTTAAGTTTGTAGAAGGCAGAAACCATATCATATTTTGTGACTTCCCCTTCACAATTGAGCCTGGGCAAAAGACTATCGCTAGGTCACTGGTGAAAACCACCAATCAGACACTAGTCACCACTCAAAGGGACTTCTGCCTCTGGACACAGGGAGCCATCTTGACAAGAGTCCAGTGCGTTCTTTGCTCTGTCCAAACGAGACGCGTGGATGGTTCACTATTTTGCTCCAGATCCTGGACCTGGCTTGCATCTGCCTGACCTCCAGCATGGGGGACGTGCGTTGCAGCCTACCACCTGCCCTGCTTCACCAGTTTCATCAGTCTTGGGGATGAGGAGGATCCTCCAGATTGTAGTCTGAATTTGAGATTAAGGATGTATTCGCTACGACTCCATGTGAATCATCTCCTTAACAATTCATGCATCCTATGAGAAGCTACAGCAAACTGCAGAACCCTGGGATTTGAATAAATATACTACAGAGAGGAGCAGTGATTAATATCACGGAGAATGGAGTGATAGAACACTTTGTAATCGTGAAATATAAAGTATCTTTCATCTCCATCTCATTGGAATTGGTCTAATACTAATCTCGCTAAAAGAAATTACTTTTCCAACCATAGTCATAGAACAAAAAGCAAAATATGATCTTCTCAATTAAAGCAACAATAAAGCATTTAACAAAACTAAAGATCATAAGGAAAATACTCAATCTCTAAAAGCATCCTCCATCTCATTGAGGTCATTATGAAAAACTCATAATTAACATCCTTAATGTTAAAAGAATGACTGTTTCCCACACTAAGAAGAGGAAAAAGACAAAGATGTCTGGTCTCATTTCATTTCAATATTGTATGGAGGCTATCGCTAGGGCAATTAAAGAAGAAAAAGAAACAAAGGGCATCTGAATTGGGAAGAGATGCAAACTACCTCTATGTACAAAAGGCATGTTCTTATATATTCCATGATAAGTCAAAGTATTGTTTTAGGCTGAGCCCCGGTGGTGTAGTGGTTGAGTGCGGGACTGCAGCCCATTGGCTTGGTGGTAAAAATCCAGCAGCATTCTGGGAGCAAGGATGGGTAGCTCCCACGACCACCAGAGGGCAGTGATGTCCCTCCCCCCACAACAAAAACAAAACAAAGTATTGTGATGAAATACGGCTACCCTCACTGACCCAAGGCCTTTCGGGGTCACCAATGGAGAAATAGGGTCAGGATTATACCCTGTCTGACCCAACCACACCATGGCAAAACACTAAGGGTGTGCAACAGAGCATGGAGCTCCAGATGGAGTGCCAAGGATATACTTTGGGGCCAGGGTGTGGCACCCCATCTGACTCAATCAGGGGACACTCCTGGAAGTCAACGAACAGACCTTAAACTGTTTACAGGTTTTTATATTGGTATTATTTTAAATTTTTACATAAAGATATATATCAGACATTGGGGTTTTTTGTTGATGTTATCACTGTCCTATTTTCTTTGGATGCTTCATTTTAGGATGCCTTTTTTTGGTTTCAAATTGTTTTCTCTGCAAGTCTATCTAGATAAAATAGGCTGGATGAACAGTCTGAAGGTGAAAATGATGGGACTGATGGTTCTGCGGTGGACATGGGAGAAGGGGAGGAGGGGGAAAGGAGGTGGTGTGGACCGGCCCAGGGAGAAGGAAATAACAAGTGATTCAAAGTCAGTGACAGGGTGGGTGTGAGAGGTCCAATGGAGATTGACATCCTCTTACATTCCAAGTCTCCCAGAGAATGCCTGAACTGTAGATAGTACAGAACACGATATATACTGAAAAATTAACAACACTAACTAAATGGGAATGTAAATGTGGGTATACTGGACAAAGCAGAGTAGAGTGGGATGTACGCATGTGTGGCAGTCACCTATCCGGTGTCAATCTGAGGATTAAAAGTATACAGGGGTGGAGTCTAGCCTGTTAATCTGGAGATAGGTAATGAGACCTCTGCATGGGCATGGTTTCCTCCTGAGAATTCTGGGAAATCTGGCTACATTTTCCTCAGGGAGGTAAGAGACTCACTACTCAGTCCCTTGGAGACGTTCCACTGACAAGACACAAGGCTGACTCCATGTGAGACATCTCAGAGGAGAAGCCACATGGGTTTATCCTGATGGAACCAGTCTCTGAAGCCGAAAAAGCCATGTAAAGAACGCTGCCAGTGCTAAGATGCTGAAGAAGCCACCGAGAGGGTCTTGCCAGCACTGAGACGCTTACAACGCCACTGGATCCAAAACTTTCTTACCCACGAGCCTGTGAATGCCCTGCATTTGATGTCATTGCATGTGCCTTGTGAATCTGAAGAAGACTTTATTGAACATATTGTATTGAACATATGGGCTAATATCAGACTTGTGAGCTTGGACTTGACTGGGTTGGGATGTTTTCTCAATTTTCCACTCCTCTTTTATATAAACCTCTCCCTCATGTACATATGTGTGCTAATGAATTGGTTTCTCTAGTCTACCCAGACTAACACAGCATTTAACATTTCTGGACTGTAGATGACTGCTGGAAAGTGAAGCCATAAACAGAGTGGCAAGGCCACTAGTGGATTAACACTGAGTATTTCAGGATTTCATTTTTTTAAATGTCTTACTGCTTTAAGTAGGAATTTATATAGCAAATTGAGTTCTCACTTGACAATTTCTTTACAAATGTTTCAGTAACATACATCTATCACACGACTCTCGCCAACTCTCTTTTTTGAAGGATGGTCAACAAGACAGCATTTAAACAGTCAGCTATGCAACCCTAGCATTAAGCAATGTGATTTTTCCATCACTATCAAGTGAAACCCAGTGCTTCATAAGCAAGCACATCCTTTTGCCTTCTCCCACCTGTGATAAGCACGAATAAACTTTGTTCTTTATTATACATATGCAGTTTGCCTTTTTATATAAGTTAGGTCATACAATATCTATTCAATTGTGATTGGCTTATTTCACTCAGCATAATGTCAGGTCTCCGCCTCCTCAGAACCATCCTTGCGCAGATCCCCAGAGTGGGATTCTCCTCTACCATTGTGAAGTCGGAGGAGGTTGGAGGGCGCTCCCCCTCAGCATTTTTTAAAACTTCGCATAACACCTTCCTTCTATCCTTGCATTTCCTCCACCCAAAAAATACCACCAGAGATTTCTAAGCAAAATAGCCCCCAACTCAAGCCTCTTCAGTGGACTATAGTACGGCATCACACAGCCCATCTCTCTCTCTCTCTCTCTCTCTCTCTCTCTCTCTCTCTCTCTCACACACACACACACACAATTCGGAGAATTTCCCAGCCATTTCCAGCTTCGCAAGGAAATATCACTCGCTCTTCTGGTGCATCTATTCTCGAAACCTCAACTGCAGAGCCCTCTAGGAATCTCCCTTTTCTGGGCCACACATCTGATACCAACGTCTATGCTCACATGTCACCGTGGGCCATAAAGTCAATCCACACTTGGAGCCACCCCACCCTATACACCAGAGGCAAGCTCCTTAGGAGTCCCAGGCTGTCATGTCAGGCTTATGGGAGCAGCCAGCCTCACCATCCTTTGTAGAGGGACATCTGGCTAGCAGTCCGATACTTAACCCACTGCACCAGCCAGGCCTCCCCGGGCATGGCAGGGGTCGACATCAAGAGTTTGCTAACGTTGCTGACATTACTATGTCGGAGGCTCTTGCTTGGTTTCATCCACCATTTTTAAAGATCAGTACTCCCTCACCCGATGCATGTTTAGATGGGCACAGTGCTAGATACCTGATTCCTTCCTACTGTGGTTGCTCGATCCCTCCTGATGACATGCACAAAGCAAGGGGGTGGAACAAAGGTCTGCTGTGAGCCCTGAGATTGTCAGTGGATTGTTTTAGAAGATCATCACGACATTCTTCCCGCCATTCGGAGTCCTGAAGCTTCACTGCAACCTAGCCAAAGGTGGCCCTGCTGGTTCTTGAAATACCACACCACCACAGGATGACAAACTAACAGACAGGTGGCGGGATGCATCTGTACGGTCCCCAAATCCCAAATTCCACATTAAGCCTTTTTAAATGTTCAAAGTACTCTGGGGCCTACGTCGATATATAAACAGCGCTTAAGTTTTATGTATCATGCAGTCAAAGTTGAAAGACTTGTAATTCATATAAACACACACAGGAGATCTAAAAGGCTTTGTATTGAAAATAATGGGCAACAGATCAGAGGAAGGCTCAAGTTTAGGCCATAATTGGGAGTTTTTTCAGTGCATAATTTTTCATGTGTGTATTTCAAATACTGACATTCCAACATTCACTTTAATGGAAGAGATATTATTAGCCTCTGTATTAATTAAGTTTTGAATCTGGGAACATCCTGAGGCTTTGCTAAACTTGTTTTACTGATCATTAAAAAGCAAATGGGCATCTTAAAAAATTACTTTCCTAGGATCTCAAAGCTGCTTTCCAGAAAGTGTGGCAATCTCATTGCCTCGGGTTTAAGGCAGAAATGTTTAAAAAAAAAAAAAAAAAAACTTGTTCCCAGAGCTGTCAGTGCAGTTTAAACTCTGGAGAATTTTCATTTGAGGGACTATTTTTAAGGTCAGGACAATCTCCAAAATGATCAATTTCCCAAATATCTGAAATAATAATTTACATAACATGCTGAAAAGTTTAAGCATATTATAAATCTTGCAGACAATATTTCAGCCTCTATCCAAGATTCTCAAGCCCATTTTCTTGGCTTGGAAGCAGACATGTCTTCAGAAAGAAGAGTCTTTGCCAACATATGTAGGATCCCACTAATATATATGTGTATGTGTGTCATTAGTGGGGAGGGACAAGGTCGTAAGACCCTTAAGAAAATTAATTTAGGGAGGGAATGTAAGTAGATTATAAGAGGATCACAGGCCTGCCCTGTCATTTCAATACAAAGCAGAGATAAAGTCTAATAAAGAAAGCATATGACCTTCCAGATTATTCCGTGGGAAAATCTAAGGCTCTCAGAAATCCACATTTTTCTTCCCTGGAGTGTTTCTGGCCTGTGTCATATCCAAAAGCAACTACTTCAGATTAAAAAGACTAGGGGGTAAAAAACCATATAGTTTCTAATCTCCAGTTTCAAACTTTATCTAGAAAAGTTATTATACGTTAAACAATACAAGGAGATAATGCAAATGATAGCAAAGTTAAAACTTTTGCCTCTTTGTCATTAGAAGTGGGTCAACTAATGAAAGCTTTGGCTAAAATTAGTTTCCCTTTGTCAAGTGATCTTGCTATGAGTTGGAATTGAGTTGGTGGCAGTGAATTTTATACCTTTAACTCAGTCAGTTGACCCTTAATCTGAATCTCTGCTTCCTGCTGCACCCACAAAAGCAACCCCCACGAGGCCCTGCTTCAATGATTCATTACAAAGCAGCATCTAGTCTACCTGGAGTCCCTGGATGGGGTGGTGAGCTGTTGGCAGGTTGACGGTTTGCCTCCACCTGGAGGTCATATGGAAGGAAGGCCTGGTCATCTACTGAAAAGCCAGCAAGGAAAAAGCATGAGGAGCGCAGTCCTACTCTGATCCACCCGGGCTCACGGGGTGTCCAGGCCTGCACAGGGGTAACTGACTTTACTTTGTAATAATGCCTTGTCAGGGCAGATCTATCAACCCATGGTACACCCTTAGACTCTGGTAAAACCAAAGAAACTGGTTTAAATTCTGCCTCTTCATGTGAGAGGCTATTAACTTTCTTTATGCCTCAGGTTTTCTCACATGAGAAATGAGTTCCTCACTTCTCATGGGTCTTGTGGGACTCACTCCCTGCTGCCCTGTGTAACAGAGGGACACTTTGGATTTCTGAGGAAGGAAAAGAAATCCTGATGGAAACGGAGGGCCTCTTCTTTCTCCCATGGGGCATTTGGTGGATTCGAACACTTACTTTAATGGTTAGCAATCCACTAGGCTACCATAATACCACAGATGCCACTTCTTGGCCCAGACCTTGGTAGACAGTTGGTGTTCAACATGAACCCGTCTTTTTTGTGAATGCAGAGGGTACATGCAGACAGCACACATCAGAATCCAAGTCCCACTCTGGTATCTATCGCTCTCTGATAGTTTCTGTGCAAAAAATCATAGGACGGAGAACGGAGAGGTCACTGGTTGCTGGGTGGGAGGGGGTCACTCCAGTCGGCAGCAGGAGGAGGGAGGGGAGAGTGATGGAAGGGCTGTGTATGCACATCTAACAGTGGATACCTGGTGGTACGACAAAAAAACAAATTGGGCTGCCGAGTTTTGCGGGAAGATGAGGTTTTCGACTACACAACACTGACAGTCTCTTCCAGAAATCCACAGGGGCCGCTCTCCTCTGTACTTAGCGTCTCTGTGAGTAGGAACAGAGTCGATGGTAGTGAGCTGGATGCACTGTTGGATGACTCAAATGTGATACGATGTCTTAAGTGCACTGGTCAAAATTAATGAAGCCAACAAAGGTGAATTTGACTGTACATAAATTATAAATTTTAAGAATCTTCCACACGTGTTCAATATTTTCAAACTGGGGGAGGGATCAAAATAGTGGTACAAATGAACTGTCACATGTCCACATGCTTCAACAATGACAGTCTATTGCACTGCTTGATAAGAAAAGGAAGTCAAGTTCAGTTTTAGTGACCAGTGCCTATTTATTCAGAATAAACTGCCAATGTCATGAAACTACTAGGCAGGCACTGTTTCCCTCAGGAGCAAGGACTCTAGAAATGCCTGTATACCTCAATAACCTATACCCACGGCCAGTGGGTCCACGCAGTCTCAGGGAATCCCTACATAAGGCTTCTGGGGCTGCAACTCTTTATAGCAGCAGGGTGGTTCGGGGTGCCCTGGGGTCAACTCCCAACTCACAGGGTCCTCATGAACCAGTCATGGCCCCTCAGGCTCTCCAGGCGAGGTGGTGTCAGCCCCCCAGCCCCTCTTGTGGTTAGCAGCCAAGCACTCACTGTGGCACTGGCAGGGCCCGTCGCAATGATTACGATGAAACAGCAAACTTCCATTTAGATAGAAAGCTAGGAAATACAAGCTTAGCCGCAGCTGCAGAAAGCACCCCAAGGAAGAGATTACAAAGGAGCAAAGAAGAAACCTTTGAGGATTACCCCAGTGGAGGCAATGGCTTCGCCGGTATATACATGTTCAGACGTGTCAAATCTTACCCCCTTCTTGAAATATGTGCAGTTTCACTGTGTGACAATTGTACCTCAATAAGGTCGAGTCTGAACTGCCGCCATGGTAACAGGTTTGGTTTTTTTTTGCAAACTGTTCAGATAAAGAGACCACTCTAAGAAAAGAATTTCCATGGCCTGGTTCTTTGTATTTAGACCACACTCGGTACATGAATGCATGTACTGAGAAATTATACAACTGCAATCGCTTTCCTGATGGTTATTTGTATATATGATCAAGCCGTGATAACCCAACAAGTGATGGTAATTACCATTTGTGTAACTGTGACTTTGCACCAGGTACCTCATTCTAGCCACTCTGCGGTACAGTTAATCATCACTTCAGTTACACTGCAGGAATGAGGGCCTTGAAGCATGGTGGGGGTGGGGGGGGTACGGTGAGTAATTTGCTTAGGGTCCTGTATCTAGTAGACAGATGAACGGGTGATAGGATTTGAATCTAGGGAGACTGGCTCTAGGGTTCGGTCATTCCCTTACCTACTTTGTACACTGTCACACACAGGGTAAGATACCGCCCCCAAACACCTGCCGTTGAGTAGATCCTCAGCTCTAGCAATCGCATGGCCAGGGAGAACTGCTGCGCAGGCTTCCAAGGCTGTAAACTTAAGGAAACAAGCCTGCAATAGCCTTCACCAGCAACTGGCTCGTGGGCTCAAAACGTCAACTTTTTAATTTTCCGCCTTGTGCTTTAGCCACTGTATCACTAGGGATCCTTAATATAAGATGCTCACCGCCATCGAGTCCCTTCTAATTCAGAGAGACCCTCTGTAAACTCTCTGAAACTGTACATCTACAGGAGTAGCCAGCCTCCTCTTTCTCGCTAGAAGTAGCTGGCAGTCTTGAACTGCCTACCTTGAGATTAGCAGCCCTAAGCCACGCCCTCAGTGCCAACAGGTAGGTAACTACAAGGCAGAATGTGTGACAATCAGAAGCAACAAATATTGTCCTTACCAACTACTTCCTCACATTCACACAATACAAAAACATTTTAGTGGCAGAATTCCCTAAAGTCACATAAAACCAAAACACAAAAATACGCGTGAACTTCAGTCTTCTTGCTCCAATTCATAGTAGACACAAACAAACAAACAAAAGTAGATAGTCTGCTTCGGACACCAAACAAATAAATGATACAATGATCAGTTACTGGGAAGCTGTTTTATCACACACCAGGGCCACTCGCCTAGTCACCTTCAAATTCCTTCACAAGCAAAGTCAAACAAGGGAGAGCAAGCTATAGGCTGAGACGCAAAAGACGAAAAAGTTCTTTGCTGTGCTTTCTAGTTCATTCTTGGCTCCGTAATTCCATGCAACGTCTTAGCCTCCACTGCGGTCATCAGCAGTGTCCCCAGGCACTGTCCATGTGCAGCCAAGGTTGTGAGCTCCTCACCTCCACGTCAATTTCTCTAAAGAAGGAAGACACAGAAGAAAGCCAGGTAGCACAACGCGCTTTGGGACCCTGGACCGAGACGCTCTAAATCAAAGCTCAGCAAACAGTTGAGATGGAAGAGCCAACCCTGTCCCTCACAATTAAAAAATTTATTCGAGAGCTATAACTATATTTCTACAAACAAATGAAATCACCATGACTGAGTAATACCCTTTCAGTTTACTTCCAAGCCTCTAACAGATTCCACCTCATAGGACAAAGGGGAACGATTGCTTTGGGTTTCTGAGCGTCTACCACGGCCGATGGCTTCATCTTTCTCCCACGAAGTGGCTGGCGGGCTGGCACTGGCGGTCCTACAGTTGGGGGAGGAGCAGTGCTGATCCCACTCCACCAGCAGAGCAGCTTGCACCCCATAAACACTATACCTGCCCCTGGTTGTCAACGAGATAGTTACCATTAAAAGCAGTTTTTGATGCTATTTGTAAGGATACTGCCTAATGCACTTTATCATTCTTTGCAGATCGTGGTTTTTCCACAAACTTTGGGTTTGCAGCAGCCCCGTTTCGAGTAGGTCTGTCATTTTCCCAACAGCAAGCACTTATCTTGTGTCTCTGTGTGACATTTCCATAAGCCTCACAGTATTTCCAACTTGTTTATATTATTACATACTTAACAGACTACCATACAGTGTAGGCACAATGTGTATGCATACTGGAAAACAAATCTATGTGTCTTGCTTTATTGTGATTTGCTTTGTTGCAATATTGGCTTTATTACAGTGGCCTGGAAGCAATCCCACACCATTCCCCAGAATGTTTGTCCTGCTCAATCCCTTTGTCTTGATCGTACACGAAACCAGTGTACACTGAGTTTGATTCCCATGCATGCCAATGCAACGTGGGTTAAACAAGAACTGTGCCAGACACAGCTACTAGGTGTTAATTCCGTGGAACTGTGCTTCTACACACAGGGAGCCTTGGTGGTGCTGTCAGGCAGGCGAGCACTGGGCAGCTAACCAACTGGGCAATGGTTCAAACTCAACAGTAGCCTCTCTGGTGAAACCTTGAGGCTCTCTGCTGCAGGTCAGGTTTACAATATCTGACACTAGGCATCGGAATCCACTAGAGGTTCACGAGTTTGCTTTTATGGTGTGACATTTCACATGGTATTGAGTAGCTGATTTTTGAAACACAGATGGCCAGGCCTTTCTTAAGCAGCGCTTCTGGATGGCCTCAATGCTCCAGCACTCCCATTAGCGGAAGAGCACGTTATATAACTGCATCACCAAATAACTTTTAGCCTGCATGTCAATCACTGCCACTCAGTGGATTCCAACTCACAGCGCTCCTTGGGATAAGTGTGCTGAACGGCTGAATGAATGGGATATATACACAAACTCAAGCTATAGGTGTATCTGTATCACACCCCCCAAATGTCTTTAACTTTGATATACACACACCTGGCACATTCAGCCTACCAATTTTGTCTTTTTCTTTGTTTGTTTGTTTTTGGGGGTGGGGGTGGGCATCACTGCCTTCAGGTGGTGGGAGTAGGAGGCCCAGTCTTGCACCTGGAGAGCTGCTGCTGGATTTGAACCTCCAACCCAGTGGGCCGCAGTCCCGCGCACAACCACTACGCCACCGGGGCTCAGCCCCAATTTTGTCTTTTTAAGGAATTTTCCAAACCAGTACTTCCGTCAAGATAGGGCACCCAGTATATTTAGCGTCTTAGCTGTGTGAAAATAAAGGACAGAGAAGGAAGCAGGGAAAACTTGGGAAGGGTTCAAAATTTCAAATGAAAACAAAACTCACAGGGACGGGGAGGAGATGCATAAACAGCTGGAGTGAAGAACTCCGTAGGTGGTCTCAAGTCCCATGGCCTTACCTATGGTGGTGGCGGGGTTTGGATTCGGGCTTTTAACTGTTTTGTTACTGTCCTTGGTCTCTGTTCAAGTAGGAGCTGGCAGACTCTCAGGACAACAGACTGGCGCTTGAGCTCCTTGTGCTTCATCCTAACTTCCCCTTCCCCGGGTTTCCCCGCGCGCTGCGGAGCGCGGGCGCTGCCCAAACACAAGATGAACGCAGCGCCTTCATCTCGCTTGAAGTCACCAGCACGACGGAAGACGGCGCGGAAACCAACAGGAGGGACCTGCGGCGCGCCAGGAACTTGCCCAAAACAAACATGGCTCCGCCCCGCGACCTCCCGGCTTTCGAGGTAGGACCTAGACAATCATGGCGGCGCTGGCTTCTCTTATTATTTAAAATTTGGGGACCATCGACAGCTGATGAAGCTGGGTTACCCACAGTACTCCAAACAGCTGAAATGATGCAGAGGGAAAAAGATATATAAACTCGACATTCTTGTGGAATGCAATGCTTCTGGCACCGCACAACTACTAATATAATGACGGAATAGAATCCTCAATGCAAAGAAAAGTAAAAGGTAGACTGGGGGCTTAGTTGGCTTTCAAAATGCCAGAAAAAATTTTAACTTAAACAAAAATCCTGTGAAAAACACAATTGCCTGCATTATCCATTCTAATGATACAGAGGAGTAAAATTTTTCCTCGACCAACAGGCAGGAAGAGAAATTGGAAGAAATTATCTAATTTGTGAAGGGCACTTTCAGTCTCCGTAAGCCGCCATTAAAATGGCACTCACCGCGCATGTCTGTCCCCATCCACTCTAAAAAATGACTTTTTTTTTTCTATCCCGGGTTTGGAGGCAACTGCGAAGGAAGGCGGGGCACTGGCGCAACGCGAGAAGTCAGAAGGCTTGTGATTGGTCGGGCCTGGGAGGGCGGAAATGCCGGATGACAACTGTCGGCCACTTTTTCATTTGTTCAGTAGGTAACTGCGTGCGCACCGGAATGTAGGCGTTGTGTCCTGACAAGCTGATTTGGCATATTAGTTTAATTGGTCGTGCTGAGATTGACCCCGAACAAATTCCGCCCCTCCAAGCCCCCCTTCGCGGTTAGCGTGAGTCGCTGCTCCGCCCAAGTGTACTCGCTTTCGTTTTCTAAGAGCTTCGGCGAAAGCCCGGACGAGCGGAATCGGAGCGGAATTGGGCTCCAGCTGCAGAGCTGCGCATGCTCAGTCTGCCAGTGCCGGGCGCGATTGGCCGGCATCTGCGGGACGCTGGCGAAGCGGTAGGTTTTTGCGACCTGCCTGCGGTGGCGGCCTTGGTGCTGAGGCAGTTGCTGGGCAGGTGAGAACTCTGAAACCTGCCTGGGGAGAGCCAGCTTTCTCCCCGGGCAGAGGGGCAAAGGGGAGGTGGGACTTGCAGGGGCTCCAACCCCCTTCGCTTCTGGAAGGTCGCCGGTGTCCTCGCTGAAGGGTACTTGGAGGCGGGGTCGAGAAGGCTGGCTCGTGTGGGAGCCAATCTGAAAATCGGCCCTTGCGGTAAATGCTTGCTGAAGAAAGGAGTACGGATGACGAGGGGGACCTGTTTGCTTCCGCACTCGGTGGAGTACATGCAAAGGTCCATCAGTCAAAGCAGGGAAGGCTCTGCGCCGTCACCTCGTGTCCCACTCGTCCACCTGTGTCACTCTGAGAGGACGCACCGTATTCCCAAGGCACGCCAGGTGCCAGAGGCCACCCTCTAACCTGGAACTGCCTCCCAGAACGTTATACCTGATAAAGCCTTTTTCGTGAAAGCAAAAACGGGACTTTTCGACTTTCTGCGAATCAAGAATTCTTTCGAAATAGAGGAGGCCCCTGGAGGCCAGCTTGGCCCTCAGCCCCAGCGGAGCCATCCCACCCCGGTCGCTGTAGGGGTTGATCAATTATTTCAAGGCCCCCTTCTGCAGGTGCAGTTCTGTCCCGTCGCGCGTTAACTTCTTCAATCCATCTCACAGCTTTCTCTGCTGAGTTAGCAGGCACCGGGGTGAGCCAGACACCACGTGAAGCTAAGGTGGTCGGAGGGAATGAATGACACAGCTACCAGATTGTGCCAGGCTTTGTGGGGAGCAGATGAAGGACATTTGCCTACAGGACATTGACAAGCCATTGCAGTCCAGGCAATTCTGACTCATGGTGACCTGTAGGATTACCTAGGTGTTAGTTTGAAAGCAGTCTGCCTCCCCTTTCTTTAAACAGCTGGTGGGTGGATTTGAACCACGACCTTTTGCTGCACACTTTTATCACTGTCCTATGGGAGCCTCTATGACATTGTTAGGGAAGGCCTTTTGGGGATCACCTGTGCACAAAGTTAGAGTTGGAATAACACCTCAAAGGTGTCGCAGTATGGAGTGAGACAACTTTAGGCCTATTTTTGTGTGGGAGGGCATCACTGCTTCCTGGTGGGAGTAGGAGGCCCGGTCTTGCTCCTGGAGACCTGCTGCTGGATTTGAACCGCCAAGCCAGTGGGCTGCAGTCCTGCACACAACCACTGCGCCACCTCTATGCCTATTGGACTAGCAGGAGTACTTAACTTTTATTTATTTCCCCCCAGTCAAGGCCGTCTTCAAGGGAGCCAGTAGCTGAGACCTGTCACAATAGGTAATTAGGCCTTTGAAGGAAATATATAGATGCATGAGACACTGGAGTGAGGGACAGGGAAACTTTAGATTGGGTGCCTACAGAAAGGCCTTCTGGGTAGACATCTGAAATCAGCTGAAGGATGAAAATGAGCCATCCCATGTGGGATGAAGGAAACACATTTTTTTCAGTTATGCAATGGGACTTTCACAGTGAGGCAAAAACAAAGGGCTCCTTCCTTTGTCAAAGTGGCAGTTGTTTTTATAGATACTCCTGTTACTGGAGGAGTCCCAGTAGCCTAATGGTTGCCTGTGAGGCTGTGATCTGCAAGGTTGGCAGTTCAAAACGACCAGTGGCTCCGGGTAAGAAAGCCAGGACTTTGTACGCCCACAAACAGGTACAGTCTCCGAAACTCTTGAAGCAGTTCTGCCCTGTCTTTTAGGGTTGTTGTGAGTCTGCCTCAACTCACTGGCAGTGAGATTGGTTTGGTTTTTTGGTTATTTCTGAAGAAAATGGGTAAATAAAAGCTGCATGTTCTTCAGACCAGTTCAGAAGAGAGGAAAGTGAGAAGTGTAGTTTGGAACGTCATTCAACTTGCTGAAGATGTTTAATCCACACATCATTTTTTGTTTTTTATGTGAAGTTAATAGTGTTTAATGCTGTTTTATTACGATTATCCCTTTTTCAAGACAATTCTTGTGGATAACCATGCTTTATTCTCTCCTTGGTAGTTTTCCAAAGAGCCTAATACCTTGCTAACACCTACTAGAACTTTAGTGAACATTTGAATAATACCAGTTCCACACGTAAAGGAACTAACTAGTAAAGGATGCTGAAGTGAAAACCGATAAGCCCTGAATGATGTAAAGAGGCCCCAGGGGTTGCAGAAGTTTAAATGATTCAACTCGTAACCTACAGGTGTATGGTAGAACCTGTCCAGAAGTGTCTCAGAAAGAGGCTATTATAAACAAGATACCATTCTATCCTTTTACGCATCTTCCTCTTTGACTGGCCCTCTCCAAAATGTTGTCCTCCAGGGACTGGTCCCTCCTGAAAACAAGGCCCAAACACCAGAGGCAGTCCCTCTGACCTCGCTATTTGAGGAGCATTCTGGGTGCACTTCATTTTTTGAGGGGCATTCTAGTTGTACTTCTTCCAAGATTGGTTTTTTGCTTCTGGCAATCAGTAATCTTCACCAGCAGCCCTCAATGTGCAGCTTTCAAAGGGTTGCAAGGCAATTGAAAATAACCTCGGCTTGAGTGAGCCTCACCTTATTCCTGGGGCTAGCATCTTTGCTTTTTCACACTTAAGTCTTTTTGCAGCAAATTTGCCTAATACAATGCACATCTGGTTTCTTGACTTCTGCTTCCATAGGTGGAGATAGTGGAGCTATTCAGGAAAAATGAAACCCTTGACAATTTCAGTCTTTTCTCCATTTTGTCATAATGTTGATTATGAAATATCCAGTTGTGAGGATTTTTGTATGTGTTGTTTTGGTTTGTTTGTTTTCTGATGAAGTATTCATGCTGGAGTATAGAAGTCCTTGATCATCAGTGAGTTCAAGACTTCCTCTTATTGCAAGCTAGCTTGTGCTATCTGCATGTCAGAGACTGTTAATGGAGCTTCCACGTTGATGCTGCGTGCTTCATGTGGTCTAGCTTCTTGGGCCATTTGCCCAGCATACAGAGCGAGTAAGTACGGTGAAAGGATACGATCCCGATGCATAGTTTTGCTTATTTTTAACCAGGCAGCATCCCCTTGGGGTGGACGAACCTTGTAGTTCATACAGGCTCCAAATGAGTACAGTGAAATATCCTGGGATCCTGTTCTTGTTTTTAAATTTTTATTCCCATTCATTACATTATCCATCATTTGTTATGATTCAAACAAAGTAGATTTAAATGTGGAGTTCAAAGGTTTTAAAGATGTTATGTGAAATGATTGACTACATTATTTGAAAGGAATGTGATCTGTTGTGTAGAAACTGGAAAAATGAGGAAGAACATTGACTTTTGGTTCTTTTAGATCAGGAGTGGGGGACCTGTTTTTGCCAAGGGTCACTTGGATATTTATAACACCATTCCTAGGCCATATATTTGGCCACACCTTTAATTAACTCACCCCTAATGTAAGGTGACCAGATATCTTGCTTTTTTAAAAAATTTAACATCCCGTGGCATTTTAAAACTAAAATAAATATATTACAATACTATTTTTGCATTCTATGAAAAAATTTTTTGCTCCATATAGACCACATTTTTAATCAAGAACACCCACCCCCTGGTGAATGGTGTCCCGCTTAAAATCTGGTCACTTTACTCTAAAGTGGTGGCTGGAACTGCTGTTGTTTGGTAAGGTGGGTGATGTTAGCTGGTAGTAATGATTTCCCAGGTTCTATACTGCCTTCGGATTAGTCATTCCCCGCCCATTTTAGATGGGGGAAACTCGTCACTCTGCTGAGAAGGAAGACCCTTTAAGAGAAGGAAGCTGGAAATAAGGCAAGAAAGGAGAGGTTGGAGCCCTGAAGATGCAACAGAAAGTGGGACCAGAGAACTTACAAGTTAAGATGAGACCTGAGATGAATGTGGACATTGAAGGCATTTATACCCAGCATCCGCAATCTTCTCAGTCTAACAGATTATCTGCAGAAATATGGTAGAGATTGAATTAGAGATTGCTAAAATAGAAGGTACCATTTAAAGATTCTGAGGAGAGCAGAACCTATTTCAGACACGGTTGTTGCACTATGCAGAACCCCCAGGGGCCCAGTGATTGCATTTGGGCTGCAATCCACAAGGCCGGCAGTTCAAAACCACCAGCCATCCCGTGGGAGAAAGACGGAGCTTTCTACTCACAGGAAGAGTTATCGTGTTGGAAAGTGACAGAGGCAGTTCCACCCTCTCTTAAAGGGTTATCAGGGGTTGGCTATGAGTTTGGAGTTTTGGAGGAATACATCAGTGCTGCGCAAAGTCTGCGGTTCCTGGTGAAGGAAGGGTCCGTTTGCTCACATGAGGATTTACAGACCTTATAAATAAGGTGACCATGAATCAGAACTGACCTAATAGCCATGAATTTTTTAGGTGAGTTCAGAGTCAGCCTGATTTTTTTTACAAAGGCCTTAGGCAATTTGAATAAACATCACAAGCTATCACAGTCATGAGAGCTAGGTTAATTACTCATTTCAGCGTTCTTTCTAAAGCATCTTTTTTTATTATTATTTTGAGCAGAGCAGCAGTGAGGATGAGATGGGGGTGGGCCCGAGCTTGAGCAATCTATCTACCTTGCGCTATATCCAAAAGAACAGCAGGTGGCGCTTAGCAATCCCCAAACTCCAAAAGCACTGCCAAGTCGATGCCTGATGCCTGGGGACCCATTTACCCTCCCTCCTTCCAGGTACTTGTGGCCTTGGTTTTAGTAGTGGCCACTAGCCAAACTCAGGTGACTTTAACTGGCAGGATTCCAGAGAACAGCTATTTTGAATTTTTAGGAAACGTACTTGTCTTGTTTGCGCATCTCTTTACTGCCCAGCTCTACCACCAAGAAATCTCCATTTAACTTGATGGAATGTAACAGATGACGGAGGGCCTTAAGGAAGTCATTTTCTCTGGAATACAAGTGGCTAAGGGTAGCCAGATGATGCTGGCCTGGTTTTTAAGCTGCCGGAGACGGAGCAGAATGCCTTAAATGTGAAGCATGTTTGTGGTATGAGTTTTAGATCTCATTGTCTTCCTTTCTTGGCCCCTATACGCTAAGAATGTGATGCCTGTCATAGGGGCTGTAGCTCGCTGCTTCTATGCATTAATCTCTTGCTGCTCATTTTGTACTGAAAACTAAGCTTAAAATAATAATTAAACCTTGTCCAGCTAATCGTCATTATTGGGAACAAAATGAGGCTATTTCTCTAGCACTTTACAGCAGTTCATTTTCCCCGGGGGTTTGAAGGCTCTCCCTGCCCCCTCATGGGGACCCCCTAGGGCTGGGTAGATCCGCCCCTGTGTGTTTCCAGGCTGGTTGTTGTGGGAGTAGAAAGCCCTGTCTTCTCCCAAGGAGCAACTGGTGATTTCAAGTGGCTGGCCCTGGCCTTAGCAGCCCAATGCGTAGCCACTGCACCATTGTTTAAAGGACTGGAAGTCGGAGTTCGGGGCACGAGCTTTAGGAGAAGGCCGTGCCCTCTTTCTCCTCTCTGGGAGAAAAATAAGGCTCAGCTCCTTTCCCAACCCCAGAGTTCCTGGTTCCTTGGAGGATCTCCACATGGCCTCTGCCCTTCTCTTGTTTGTGGCCAATGTTTGGCATCTGCGGCTTTGCTGCTTCTCAGATCTCGAAGTGATTCGATTTAAGACATATCCCACACTGATAACTCTGTTGGCATCCCAAATCGGGTTATCCTAGTGCTTCCCCAAGTGGGTGATACTGGAATGATCCATTGGGACCACAAGCACCGGCCCACACTTTATCCTGAATTATGGGTGCCTGTGGCGTAGTGGTTATGCTTTGGGCTGCTAACCGCAGGGGCAGTAGTGTGACCCCCACCAACCACCCCATGGAAGAAAGACGAGGCTTTCCACTCCCAACCGTAAAGAGTTACAGTCTTGGAAACCCGCAAGGCAGTCCCACCCTCTCTCTCCTATAGGGTCTCTGAGTCAGAATTATCGCAATGGCAGTGAGGTGGTTTATAGTATAAAAGTTTTACATTGCAGGGGTGGGGGAAAGGAGCTTAGTAATTTTTTTCTGAAAAGGAAGGCTGTAAGCCAAATAGTTTCATGGATTATATTCACAGGTTTGGAAGGGGAAAAAAAAAACCAACCACTTGGCCAAAGTAGTACTGCCCACAAAGGATTTCCAAGGCTGTAATCTTTGGAAAGCCAGCTCCACATCTTTCTCCTGTGAGCTAGTTGCTGGGTTTGGACGAGCTCTTTGGCCTCTGCCTGACCAGGCCTCCATTGCACACTTATAAGGGTCAGGAGTCTAACACATCTTTTGAGGAGTTGAGGGTATAGTTGATTCCATGATAGTAGATATATTTTTGGAGGCAGTAAACTCTGTCACCTTCTCATTTTTGGACAAAATGGTAGGAGGTCACAAACAATCTTTCATGCCCTGACGTGAAAATCAGAGCAGGCCATGCCGAATGTTAGTTTGTTTTAGAATAATGCTAGTTCCATCTTGCTGGGTGGAATTGAGTCGTGTCATAGGATACTTCGCGGTGGTTATTCTGATCATAATCATTTTCTAAGCCTCTTAAAGGACAACAGAGTAATCTGCCAGAAAAGGTCATTGCTCCCTGGCACCCAGTAACCAAATCAATGTGTGAGATAATGGAAATGTGAAGGAAATGGGACTTGGCTGGTTTCGAGTAAACATTCAAGAACTTGATCGTCAATTGGTCCACGGGATTTACTAAGCAGGAAGTACTGGACCTGGCCTCAGGGATGATGGGGAAACAATGAGTGTACGTGAAAAATAGAAGGTAGCACCTAAGTTTAACTAAACCCAAATGTAGAGAGATGTAGATCCTTACATCTAACTTAAAAGAATGGTAGACTATTATATGAAATAGAAACAAAATGGAGCACCTCTCGTCTTTAATCTTAATGAACCACTGCAAGATTCATGATAGGGGGCTGACTTGATACTGATCCGAGGTGCTACTTTTACTCCTCATACGGGGTGTTCAAGGTGCCTGGGCAATGCAAACTGTTTGTGAGCAGTTGCTAACCTAGAGGCTGGTGTTTGGAATCCTTCCAAAGGCTCTGGAAGATAAGCCAGGTAAGTTCCCATAAAGATTATTGTCATCAAAGTCCAGCGCAACAGTTCTACTCTCTACCATACCGGTGCCCGTGAATTGAGACACAATAGCAGTGGTACAGGGCAGGTTCCCTGTACGTGCTGTGAGCCTCGGGAAGCACAGTGCAAACCCTTCCTGAATGTTGCTGTTAGTGCTTGTAATTGAGTTTTTGCCCACATGTTAGTTATTGAGTTGCTCAATCCCGACTTTATTACTATTACTGTATCGTTTTAGCCAAACAGTTTTCTGTAGGCAGTCATTTCAAGTGAGCTCCCGATTGGCAAGATTATACAGATTGGAGACAGAGTGGGTAACATTGAATCTAATTAGTAAAGTATACGAAGTCATGTCAAGCAAAGTGGCACCTGGGCAGGGGTAATTACGTGTCCTAAGAGGAGTCATAGCAGTGGTCGCCGCTAGCTATCTGTCTAAGCTACCATTTGGACAGATGTCTGCTGACAGCAAAAGCTCGTGCCCCAGAACCAACCTCAGTGCCAACAGAGCCTGTTCTCATTTAAGGGGGAGAAAGCAGAGTACATCTATGCCCCCCCCCCAACTGCCCAGAGGCCTAAAAGCCACTTCTTGACTGAGGTTCAATAGTGATGTCCCAGTGTTGCCAGGGTTGGATTTTGAGTTTGGTTTGAGGATCACCAGTCTAGGACTACTAGCTACAGAACCTAATTCTAGAAATGGAGTTTTCTCTCCTCTATGGTTTAATTTTCCCAAGAGTTGATGGTTCAAGAAAAAGCTGAGAAGTGTTGAGTTATGTTACTGCTCATAGAGAAGTATATGGTAAATAGCAGAGGTGCTACCTATTAAAAATAGTGTGGATTGATAACTACATGCTGAGGAGGACAATTTAAAGTCACCTTTAGTGTTAACACTGGACATGAAGGACAATACCTGTTAGACCTTCAGTTTAGGGTGTTTTCTAAACAATTGCCATATGTGAGTGAAAACAAGCTGGCTGCCTGTGACATCACCTCTCCTTTGGTGCTGGGAGAATTTAGGAGCTAAATTCCTGGTTGTTATTGGTGTAAAAATACATATAGCTCAATGTCGCATAGTTATAAACCAAATCTTACTGCATATTTCAGATGAATCATTTGAGTGTCCTTTTACCATCTTGATGAAATATATGTATTTTTAAAGGCCTAGCTTCACTGTGGTTTAGAAAGAGTATAATTAATGATTTGTTTAAAACATTACTTATGTAATGAGTCCTCGAGCTTCTCCATTGTGACTTCCCGCTATCCTTTTATGCCTATAGCATATCTTTTTTTGTTAAGTAACATTGCAATACTTGAGTATAAACTGACCCGAATATAAGCCAACGCACCTAATTTTACCACAAAAACAGCATTAAAAATGTGCTGAAAGACTGCATGTACGTGAGTATATATGGTACTTGTATGTGATAGCTAAAAAAGATTTAGCTGTCAGTTGTCAGGAGAGTTGTGGTTTACAAATGTATTTCCTGGGGAAATTCCATTATCTTTCACTTCTTTTTGTCCCACAAATGATTTGAAACCCCGCCAGAGGGAGTGTTTTCATTTGTGTGTGTGTGTGTTTGTGTGTGTGTACACCTATGTGCATGCGTGTGTTCTTACTAACCATTACCTTTTTCTTAGGTCCCTGATGCTGAAGTACTATGAGCTTTCAGAACTTCTGGAGAGACTACAAAGTTCTGGTTGTTATGGTACCGTTGATCGGGCTCATACATTTAGGGTGGTACAAAATCAAAACCAGTCCTGTGTTCCAAATACCTAATAAGGACGACATTCCCGAGTCAGATAATCTGGCACTTCTGAGTCCTCAGAAGAGCAAAATCCAAGGAAAATAGCAGCCTTCAGGTAAGATGGAAGCAACCTGCTCTACCCCTTAATATGTCCCAGTCAAGGGGCACTGGCTCTCTGAAAGTGTGTAAAGCTCTAGCAAGACCACACCCTAGGTGGCAAGTTATCTGTCGTATTGTTTTAATGACCCAGTGGCAAAGTATTGCTCTGTATTAGTTGTACCACCATATGTTGCATCGGGACCTGTGATACTTATTAAAAGAGCAATTTGCAGGGAAAGGAAAGGGCAATCATTGCATTCATCTTCCGGTTCCTTTTATTAGCAGTGGGCTAGATCATGAATCCGTACAAAGGAGCTGCTGATTCCACGTCACAATTGCTCGATGCCGGAGAGCCCATTTCAACTTGGGAGGGCCCCTAGAAGGCAAAGGAGCGCTGCTTTCCACTGTCTGCAAGGCTGTCACCTTCCAGAAGGTGTCTTAGGGAGCCACACCCTTAAATATTCATAGCACCTAGGGACTCTCTTGGTGGTATAAATATTTAAATGTGAGACATGAAAAGCTCACACCCACCCCTTCCTGGGACAAGCGTCGGAATCACTTATACCACCAAGAGCAATAGTTCTCAACCTTCCTAGTACCACGGCCCTTTAATACATTCCTCGTTGCGCTGCACCCCCCCACCCCCACCCCACCCCATTCTCCTTGTTGCTACAGGTTGAGAACTGCTGACCTAGAGACTCTATTGGGAGCCCTGGTGGCGTGGTTGGCCATTGGCTGCTAACGACGACAACGTTAGCAGTTGAAACCACCGGCTGATCTAAGGAAGAAAGATGGGCTTTCTCCTCCTGGAAGGGGCAGTCCTAACCTCCCCTATAGAGCCACTCTGAGTAGGAGTTCACTTGATGGCGGGAGGGTTTCTTTTCTCTCTTTTTCTGGAGCCTGGTGGTGTTGTGCCATAAGCCTTGGACTGCTAACTGCAAGGTTGGTGACTCAGGCCCATCAGCCACCCACCCCCGGGGAGAAAGATGAGTCTCTCTGCTCATTAATCCCCCTCAGATTCAGGGCCATTGAAAGAGCAGTAAGTAGAGACTTTATTCCATAGTGTAGAAGTCTGTGACTTGCACAAGTTTTCTCCCGATATAAAAATCTAATTAATTCGTTTTCGTGAGATCAAAATATTTGGTTACTTACTTTATACACTTGATCTTAGCCAAAAGGCCGAGAAGCGATATTTGGTTACTTTTAAGAGTCCCTGAGCTAGGATATAATTTAAAATAATTTTTTCTTATGCAAGCTTGTTTTAGATCAAGATTTTATTTTCATTTTAAATGTTTTTAAAAGAGAGAGGCAAGCAGGGCTTTCAGTATTGAACAATCACTATAAAAAGGAAGACTACAATATCAGAAAACTGAACACCTTATCAGAATAATTTGACATTGTATGTAAAATGTCTGCAAGGGGAATCTTGGTGGCTATTAATAGAGAGTTAAAAACCATATTGAGTCTTTGATATTTTTATCTAGATCACTGTACATGCAGATGTATAGGTACTTAGGACATACTCAAGTTACCACGAACCTGACTTCCTACCATCTGTTGTTTCTTGTACATCTAATCACTAGTAAGATGTACTGCATATGATGCTACAGTGCATAATTTGCTGGCATCATTCAGAGATATTCAAAGATCAGATTTATAGAGATATTGGTAATAAAAAACAATAATAATGAAAACAAAATCTTTTGACTTAGGTCAGAACCAAGTTAAGATGGACTTGTTAGAATAGAGCCCCATTCTAAGGAACCCTCTGTGTATATTGTATTTGTGACACCATGTTTTTTCCTTTAAGTGTAAGAAACCACACTTTAGAGGAAAAAAAGTCTCCTTTTACAGGGGAAATGCAAGAAATATTAATTTTGGAATAATTCATAGGAAAAAAGTAAAACTGAAATAAGAAATGGCCTCTAAGATGTTAGGTAAATTTTTTGGAGGTTTTCAAAGTCAGCATTACAGTAGATTTGCAGACCAGCAATGCCAGTTAAGCAAGTGGTGCAGGTGCTTCAACAGGCATGTGAAGCACAAGTAAAGCCAGATGTAGAATCAGTTAAATACTTATTCCTAACAGCGAAGAGTGTTTTGTATTTGTGTTATTATTTTTTGTTGTTACTTTTATTATGGACATTTTTGAATGTACCCCAAAATAGACAAATGAAAACTTGTCAAGCACCCTATCACCAAGCTTTAATAATTGCCAGCATTTGTTTGTTTGATTGGCTTTACAGGAATATTTTAAAGTATAATATGTATGTAACCTTTGGTGAGTATTCTTAAAAACATATATACATGTAACCATAATGGCATAATTAGCAATGAAAAAAACTATTTAATGCCATCTAATACTTAGAACCATAATCATGTTTCTGAATTTGTCTTTAAACCTCTCTTCTTAGAGATTGTGTTAGAGTAGGTTGAGTAGAAAAATAAATGCAGTGACATTCATCTATGTATGAGAAAGAGCTCTGTATCAAGACGTGATTACATATCAAGAAGACATCCCAGTCAGTCCATCCATATTGATACTAGTCCCAAAGTCCCTCTTTGGACTCTTAGCCACACGTAATGACACAGACTGCAGGAAGACCACAGGCTGTGAGTGCAGACTTGATGAAACCCAAGTCAGTGGAAATATAGCAGGGCACCCGCATTTCTAAGAGTCAATGGCAGAGTCCCAGCAAGCAGGAAGACAAAGGGGCAGAAATAGTTGGAGGTTCCCAAAGTCCTCCTTAGAGAGGGCCAAACCCTCAAGGAGGCGTCATGGTTAAAGCCCTCCCACCTCCCATCCTCTACTCTTTGAGATCTCTTCAAGCGGACATAAAATCATCTAACTACCATGGAGATGGGTTGTTGGAATCAGGATCCAAACAAAGTTCTTGTGTTATTACAGTGGTAGAAATGTGTCTTTTCTTTTTTCCCGGGGTGGGGGGGCATCACTGCCCTCTGGTGGGAGTAGAAGGCCCAGTCTTGCTTTTAGAAAGCTGCTGCTGGATTTGAACTGCCAACCCAGTGGGCCGCAGTCCCCGCACACAACCTCTATGCCACCAGGACTCAGCCAGAAATGTGTCTTTTCACCTAATTACATTTCTTCTCATTAACTGTTTTCTTTTGGGGGGAGGAGGGACATCACTCATTAGCTGTTTTCTAATTTTCCACATTCTGGATTTGACTGATCATGACTTCATTTGTTATTTCCTCGAACCTGGATGCAGAATTACATTGTTTCACGTACAACAAGTGACTGTTCCACTTTCATTGGGGTTTTTTTTTTGGGGGGGGGCACCACTGCCCTCTAGTGGTTGTGGGAGCTACCCAGCCTTGCTGCTGCTGGATTTGAACTGCCAAGCCAGTGGGCCGCAGTCCCGCACTCAACCACTACGCCACCGGGGCTCAGCCCTTCCACTTTCATTGTTACTGAGGTTGATGGGTGGGTTATCAGTCTACTGTGTCAAGGATGGTCTTTTGCTTGGTGGATTCCTAGCATCTGTGGGTTGTCCAAAGGAGCCCTGGTGGTCCAATGGGAAAAGTGTTGAGCTACTAGCCACAAGATTGGTGATTCAAACCCACCCACAGCCCTGCCAGATAAAGATGAGACTGCCTACTTCTGTAAAGATTTACAGCCTTAGAAACTCCATGGAAGAGCTCTATGGCACTGATTTTTAGTTGACTTTTAGGCTAAGAGTAATTATTATCTTTTATGCTACATATTGTTCAATTGGTTAGGAAAAGTAACATTTTCTTTTTATTTTTTGTAACCATTTTATTGGGGACTTATACAACTCATCACTATCCATACACCCATCCATTGTATGCCAAGCATATTTGTTGCCCTCATCATTCTCAAAACACTTACTTTCTACTTAAGCTCTTGGTATCAGCTCCTCATTTTTCCCCTCTCTCCCCACTCCCTCATGAACC
This sequence comes from Nesogale talazaci, assembly GCA_004026705.1. Taxonomy (NCBI): domain Eukaryota; kingdom Metazoa; phylum Chordata; class Mammalia; order Afrosoricida; family Tenrecidae; genus Nesogale; species Nesogale talazaci. The sequence continues at coordinate 14,327 of PVJH01019269.1, read as the reverse complement.
CTTGGTAATTTACTAAGTATCATTATTTTGTCCTATCTTACACTGCCCAATGTCCTCTTTCACCCACTCCCTGTTGTCTCCCTTCACCCATTTCCCCAGTGAGGAGGTTATACGTAGATCCTCATAATTGGTTCCCCCTTTCTACCCCACTTTCCCTCCACCCTCCCAATCGCAACACTCACCACTGGTTCTGAAGAAATCATTCGTCCTGGATTCCCTGTTTCTGTTCTTGTTTGTACCAGTGTACATCCTATGGTCTAGCTGGATTTCTGAGGTAGAATTGGGATCATGGTAGTGGCGTTGCGGGGAGGGAGGAGGAGGAGTGGAAGCATTTAAGAACTAGAGGAAAGTTTTATGTTTCATCATTGTTACCCTGCATGCTGACTGGCTCGTCTCCTCCCCACAACCCTTCTGTAAGGGGTTGTCCCATTACCTACGGATGAGCTTTGGGTCCCCAGTCTGTACTCCCCCTCATTTACAATGATATAATTTTTAGTTCTTTGATACCTGATCCCTTCAACACCTTGTGGTTTTAGAGACTGGTCTGCTTCTTCCATGAGCTTTGTTGCTTCTGAGCTAAATGGCACTTGTTTACCTTCAAGTCTTCAAGACCCCAGATGCTATATCTTTTGATAGCCAGGTACCATCCCTTCAAGTCTTCAAGACCCCAGATGCTATATCTTTTGATAGCCAGGTACCATCAGCCTTCTTCACCCGATTTGCTTTGGCACACATTTGTCTTCAGTGATCCTATCAGAAAGGGGGACACACAATAATATGAGTTTTAGTTCTTTGATGCCTGATAACTCATCCCTTCTGCCCCTCGTGGTCACACAAGCTGGTATGCTTCTTCCATGTGAACTTTGTTGCTTCTGAGGTAGATGGCCACTTGTTTACCTTCAAGCATTTAAGACCCCAGATGCTATATCTTTTGATTCTCGGGCACCATCAGCTTTCTTCACCACTTTTGCTTATGCACACATCTGTCTTCAGTGGTTGTGTGGGGAAGGGGAGCAGCATGGAATGCCAATTTAGTAGAACAAAGTGTTCTTGCATTGAGGAAGTACTTAAGTAGATGAATATGTACATATAAATCTATTTCCCTATCATCATATATAAATATTTTTACTCATATGTATGTCTGTATTTAGAACTTTATAAATGTCTTTTGCTTCCTATTTTGGAAAAGTAGCATTTTTCTGAAAATAATAACAGGCAAAAACCCTTCTTCACCTTCAAAGGACCAAGTGTCAACAGAAGAGGTTTATGACCTGACATTTTTTTAATTGCACATTATTAAAGAACAAGAATATCTTGCCTCAAAGTATGCTATTTACAACATTTTTACAGAAGTAAGTACTCTTATTTTCACCTATCCATTTGGTATATGATAAATGTTATATTCAGAGTCTTTGTGATGGCAGGACAAAGCATCCAATTTTTTACTTTAGTTACTCAAAATATCACTTGGTTTTTATTTTACTTAGTTTTGTTTTTAATGTCATTAACCAAAGTGGGTTTTATTTATTTATTTATTTTAATAATTTTATTGGAGGCTCATACAGCTACTACAACATTCAGTACATCATTTGTATCAAGCACATTTGCACACACGTTGCCACATACATTTCCAAACATTTTCCACTTGAGCCCTTGGTACAAGCGCCTCTTTTAAAAAAAAAAAAAAAAACTCCCCTTTTACCTCCCCCCCTTTTTTTTAATGAATCATTTTATTGGGGGCCCATACAACTCCCATCACAATCACTAACAACATCAGTTGTATGCAGGCCACTTTTACACACCCATTGCCATCATCACTCTCAAATCATTCTCCCACCAGGCCCCCATTATCAGCTCCCCATATTACCATTCCTATTTATTTCTTTTTATTAGCCAAAGTTTTGAGTAAGGTTGATTGGTTAACATTTCAAAACTGGAAATTACTTATTGTGAGAGTAAGACTTCAGAAAGCTGACTCTGACATTAGCCAAAAAATTAAGATCTGGTTTGGTGTTTTGGGTGCAGGGTGATGTGCAGATTTAGACAAATGGATAGTGATGACGCAGAAGTAGGGATGCTGACAGATGTTCTGCTTCACTAAGTATTTCCAAGTGGGATTTGATACAAATGCACTTCTTTTCAGATCTAAAGTCCAAGAAAAACAAGGTTGAAAATAAATCTTGAAGTAAGAGGATTTGAAAAACAAAAAAGCTTGGGAGTCTATTTTGAAACTTGGTCCAAAGTCTGTTTAGGTACTAAAATGTGGAAAGAGAATAGTCTATTACTTGTACATTAAACCTTTTAGCTGTGTTGTACATGGCTAGAAATTTTGGAATATAAGCAGTTTTTCTTGTTTAGATTCACATAGGAATGAAGGCATAGTCCATCTGAGTTGATTTACATAGTTCACATTTTCTGGAAATGGAAGAGCTTCCTACTGCCAATCAGCTGTTCCCTTTTATAAAGAAGGCACTGGGCATTAAAATAAGTTAATAAATAACAACCTTAAAATGATTTTGGTGGCATTACCTCCCTAAAATGGTTCCTTTTTTATTTGTTATAGAGTGACGCAGCTTCGAATCAGCTTGATACTATGAAAAACGTCAGTTGGATCAGAAAGAACTGGCTTATTGTCGCCGGGGCGTCTTTCATAGGTGCTCATCTCGGCACATACTTGATACAGAGGGCTGCAAAGCACTCAGCAAAATCGCAGTCTGGAGGCAAACAAAAGAGCATTGAAGAATGAAGTGAAATAAAGACTTCGACGAAATACTATGTCATGAAATTGTTACATGTTGACTAGCTTTGTAAGCATGCAACTACTTAATTTTGCAAAGACGGTATTGCCTATTCAGGATTTGATTCTTAAGGAATACATATTCTTTGCTGCTAAAACCCTTGATGGGGTAATACATTTAAAAATATCATTATCAAAATAAAAGCTGTCTTCCCAAGCTACTGTCTGAAGTGAGATGTCTCGTGTTGAAGCTAAAAAGCCCTCAGTGTGTGAAAGTGACCCACTGAAGAGTGAGAGAGTCAGGGCCACACTCACAGTCTTAAAAGGAATCGTCACATCTTGCTATGGCCCTACAGGCCGGCTGAAGCATCTGCAAAACAGTGTTGGAGGGCATGTGTGCACAACATCACAGTCATCAGCCCTGCTCGGTCGCCTTTCAGTCACTCACCCCATATTAAAGATCCTGACAACTTCCATGCAGAATCTTGTGTCGTGCTTCAGTGACTGTGGCTTATTCATGGCCATTCTTTGCTGCAACCTGATTGAAAATGGTCAGAAACTAGACCTGGCACCCAACTCTGTCATCACATCAAATAAGCTGCTTTTGAGGCTCTGCACCAGTTATCTTAAGTCTGAGGTGTGTGGTTGTCGGATCCCCGTCGACTTCAGCAGTACCCAGATTCTGCTGTGCTTGGTGCGCAGCATACTCACCAGTAAACCTGCCTGTATGCTCACCAGAAAGGAAGCTGAGCACATCAGCACACTAGTTCTGAGAGCCTTTTTGCTTACCATTCCAGAAAAGGCTGAAGACAACCTCATTTTAGGGCAGACCATAATTGTCCCTTTAAAAGGTCGGAGGGTTCTGGAGTCTACCATATTGCCTGGACTGCTCATTGAAGTGACGGAAGTTCAGCTGCTGAGCATGCTCCCCATCCCAGAATCAAGTGCCCTGAAGGTGGCCCTCTTTTGTATATCTTTGTCTGGAGACCTTTCTGACACTGGAAAAGGAAGTTTGGCAGTCAGTTACGGAGTGTGCCTGGAAAGGGCAGTTCTGGACCAGTTGCTTGACCTAGGAAGACAGCTGGTTAGGGACCACGTAGGTCTTGTCTTGTGCCAGAAAGTTATGCACCCATCTTTGAAGCAGTTTCTCAGTAAGCACCATGTGATTGCCATAGACAGGCTGGGAGTAGCTTTAATGGAACCACTGAGTAAAATGACAGGTAAATAGCAATCTCAATTTTTACCCAACAGTTGATAATTGTCACACTCTTTGGAACAGAGAGATTCTTGATGTGTGTGAACATCCTGAAGAAATTTAGACATTGCCAACCTCGCAAGAGATGGAGCTACCATTTCTGGCAGCAGAGATGGTTTTGTACCATCCACTTAAAAATTAAGGGATTGAGAACATTTTCCACATGTTTTCTACCCCACACAAATATACTTAAGGGTCATAATCTAAAACTACTTATCGTCTCCAACTGTTTTATAGGTTATTGAGAAGTCTAGTATCCTAAAAATCACCTTTCTCACTTCACACCCCTAAAGTGGAATTTTACAAAGCTCTTAAGTAACAACCCCAAAGTTGGTTTCCAACCAGAAAGCTTTGCAGAGAGAATACCTTTCCCTCACTTGCATCACATGCCCAACCAATTACGGATAGATAGTGTCATAACACTTAACAGTTTATCTTCAGGACAAGGGCCAGCCTTTTCTTTTCAGTACTTAGAACAAAATTGGCTGATAGTGGATGTTCTCGAATATCGATTAATATGTAGTCACCTAGACTGTATTGGGCAGGAAATGCATAGTATTCCACAAAACCACATTAAAATCAATTTTTTTTGGATATAAGGGTACAGTTTATATACAAGAGGAATAGGACATTAGGAAAGCATCCCAACCCAGTCCAGTTCAAATTCGTAAGTCCAATATTAGCCCATATGCCTGATACCAGTAAATCAAATATTCTAACTGCCAACAATTCTAGTCTATTGAAACTCTGGTTAGACTAGAATTAGACACCTGAGCCAGCTGGAAGCTGATCTAAAGGATCTTCATTGACCCTTCAGTATCTACACTGAATAACCTCTAAGGAAGATGATGGTTTAGTTCTGTATCAAGTAGTTTTTGAGTTCTTGGACAAATATTACAGACCACTGTTGGATTTCACTGTCACCAATCACCAAAACTGTATTTATGCCAAGTGTTGAATACATGATCTCTGGAATTAATTGCCTAATGTTTTGTTTAACTATCAATTGGCCTCAAAGTAGAAAAGCATTATCTATGTTACTTCACTGCTGTCGAGTGAATGCTCACTCATTTCAACCCTACAGGACAGGGTAGAACCGTCTTGATCATTAAGAAGTAGAAATAATGGCATTAACAGCTATAGCATCGGTCATCCGGGTCTTACGGATATAATGGTTTGTGGGTGACCAACATTTGTGAAGACATGTAGTGGTTGACAGCCTTTGTCACATGAAATAGGCATTCTCCCCATTTTACTTTCATAACAGAAATGCCTGCCTAGAAAGTTAAATAACTGACTCATGTCTAGTCCCTGATAAGCTCAAAACTGGTAAGCCCTTACTGCACGTCCTTGGTTTCTATCATACAAAGTGCCAGAATGATATTTAGGGGTTTTGCTCCCCACCCCCACCCTCCCCTTGAACTTTAGATCACTCTTGGAGCCTTTAGAAACAAAGTCAGAAAAGGAAAAGCGTTCTAGGGATTATTCCCTGGGTTCTGAAGTGATTTTTGGTCCTGGAAGTGTAAGGCATCATCCTTTAACCCTGTTGAGTGATGAGGAAAGTCAGTTACTGTTACTCTTCAGACTTTAAACTCACGTTGTTTGCTCTGCTGGGATAGGTTGGGTTTTGCTTTTATTTCTGTTTTCTTAACATAGCTTCCACTACACTTAAGAGTTTGGAAGTACTGATCTCATATAACAGTAATTAGTGAAAGTTTATTATTTGACCTGTGCATAGTGCAGGACAAAGGGAACAACAACCTGAGCTAATAGCAGAGGGAAAAGAGGTTTTTACATACTTTGTTTGGCATAATTTATGTGATTACTTACATACATACAAATAATTGCTACGCAGAATACAAAAGGGATCGTTCCCAAAGGGATCCAACTACACAGCACACTTGTTAGCTTGATTGGCTTGTTTCCTAGTAAAATAATAAATAACCTCGCTTCACTCCACCACTCTTCTAGGTTAACGGTGTTCTTTGGGGGGGGGTCTCTGTGTCTGTGAGTGGGCTTCCATAGGCCAGGACTGAGTGTGGAAATCAAAGTTGACGATTTCTGCTTTATTTGTGTATCATTTTAACAACAGGCTACTGCACATTTACCCTTCATATTTTAAACAATATGCCCTGTGAGCTTTTTGTATTGAGGTATAATTCAAATTTTAAAAGGTTGCCTATTTCAACTTTATTTATTAAACTTTATGTGTTCTCTACACTTTAAAAACCAGGGTCACAGCCCATTGGTTCCCTAGGTTCAATCTCTCTCAGTAGTTACGGAAGTGTCAAAGATCTGTGTTCAGCAACATTTGGCTCCAAACACTTTTTTCATCTTATTCCTAACGAAGTGACTGTCTCCAGCTTGCTCCTCTGCAGCAGAAGCGACACTGCCTGGGATGAGTTGAAGGTAGGCACGAAACAGAATTCCACATCTAAGTGCTAAGGCAGGAATTGAATAATCACTTCAATGGACACATTTTTTTTTTCTTTATGTCATTAAAAAGCCATACTTGCTGCTTGGGACTCACATGACTACACTGTGGTATAGAAAAAGGGAGAAGCAAAGTTGCCAAGTATGTGGATATAATCGCCTACAGCATGACATGGACCCCTAGGATTCATGCACAATCTATAGGTCATTAGCTTGTAGGAACTTTTCCTATGAACTCAATTTGAGTTTTGATACTCTGATCCTGATGTGTATGAATAACCCATTTAGAAAATTAGTTCCCCAGGCAATGCCTGTCAACTTCTTTGTAGTGCAGTGTTATCAACCAGGAATAAAACATGCAACTTAATCACGTAAATGGTCATTGTACAGGACTATTCATGAATGGAGATGGATTTAGGACCGTTCAAAGACATGTCCATGATGAACGTCAAGTGTCAGTGTTTGATATTTGTAGCTGCATCCTTTCCAGAGCAATTTAAAACAAAGGCTATATTTTTTATACGTGAATTTATTTATTTTTTAAAATGGAGGAAATACTAGCAAAAGTTGTTGACCTTGGTATTTTGAGGCTATCAGTTTGTGAATCTCAACTTGAAGAGCTAGCTAACTATGTGAAGGAGCATGGTGATCAGACCCCATAAAGACAAACATCTGGCTAAAATATCTTGAATATTCCTTCCCCTTCTGAAATGTGTTCATCATTTAGAACCCTGGCAGCACTTATTTTTGTTCTTTTGTAATGAAAATCAGGTTCTGGGCAGTCTGTTGCTTTGATGGCATGATTATTTTTCTTCATGGAGGAGAACGCCTGATGATTCATTTCTCTTTTAGCTCACATGTCAAACAGCACTGCGTGTCTTGCAGTTAACAATCAAGGACCCATTTGTTTTTTTGGGAGGTGGCTGTACAGAAACTCATTTGGCTGCATATATCAGACACAAGGTAGGATGGATAGTTCTTCTTTACAGATTATCTGAATTCCCAGTAACTTGTACTGGGAATAATAAGCCAAATTGTAATACCCTAAAACTTTAATGCTTATCCTCTCAGAGGTATTTGAAAACACTTGAAAAATACCACCTGCAAATATAAAATACTGAAATGGTTAATTTATTGCTCTCATTTTTGTGATTTAAAAAACCCACAAACTTCTTATTTTGAAATAAGTGGTTTACAAAACAGACCATCAGTTTTACATTCAGTAATTTCTATACATCTTATTCTGAGTATTAAATTCTGCTGTCAGTTTTTAATTGGTATCCTTTTATGACCTATGCCAATTGCATTAATTTGAGTGTTTGGGGAAAAGCTAGGTAACTTCATTTCCTGACAAGGAACTTATCAGCACCTGATAAGTTTAGTGCACTGTATTCCCATTACTTAATAGATATTCACTTACTTTATCTGAAAATAGATTTAGAAAGGTGGAGCTATTTTCCAGACAAATGTTGTGGATTCTCTGATAAGCAGGTTTATTGTCAGTGCTTTTCCAGAGTGTTCCTGGTAGGACATTGGGGTTGGAGAGACTGTGTGCCCTAGGGTACATCCCCAAACGCTGGTAAACGTGTCAGGTGAAGCCCCACATCTGTAAAGTAAGTAGAACGTTGGTTGGTTGTCACTGAGTGGATTTTGACCTTCTTTTCAGATTATCTGAATTCTGCGTAGCCCAGTACTCAAACGAAATGTTGCCCAGCACTGCACCATCTTTAGATTTTCTATTCTGCTCAAGTCCATAGTATTGGAATATACCTAGTAAAAAATTAAAACTATCCCTGCTGAGTATACAATAATGTACAAACGAGATAAGACTATCTAGAAGCAGGAGTTGTGGGTTAGAATTTTGAAGGAAAAGTGTTGAAGATCTGGTGAAAATTATGCAGTAGACATGATCTTAACCTAGTTCAAACTATCTGGTCAAAAAGTCAAAAATGTTTTCTGGATATTTCTTCATAAAACAACTGATTTTCTGATATGCATTGTTCACCATGTGCTATTGGTGTTGTTTCTCTGTAGACTCTTCACGAGCCAGGAAGCATTCTCAAAGGTGATGGATGCACTCAGACAGAACTTCAACTGATCGCTGACGCCTTTTGCCGAGCTCTAGAATCACTGGCTGGCTCCTTGGAGCACGATGGAGGTGACATTGTCATGGACAGGAAGTATGGGCACTTTTGGTCAGTTGAGTCCCATTCTCCCGCTGCTGCTAACTGGCCAGATTTGCTTTCAAGGTGTGGTTGTGGATCACTCAGTAGCCGGGAACAACTCAGCTGGTCTTGCTTAAAAAGCAGTTATCATCCTTTTCTACCACAAGCCTGCCTGCCCCAAGAAGCTGCCTACTCATCCGACGACCTGACTTTGGACTGTTTTACTGCAAAGCTTAATGGGCTACAAGTGGCGGTGGAGACAGCAAATTTGATTTTGGACCTTGCATATGTCATTGAAGATACAAACTGAGAGGAGAAGAAGACATGGCTAGGGCTAAAATAAACCTCGCCAGGTGTCAATTAAGGAAAAATATTCAATGTGTTTGTTCTTTTGTAAAGACCTGTTCTACATATTTGGGGAGATGGTTCATAAAGTTCTACATAGGCTTGTTTGAGAGAAATGTCTAACTCTTGATAGAAATGGCATAAAGTAATAAAGATATGGACCACTTTTATGATTTTCTCATCTTGATGTCTTCACATATTTTAGGTTGTTTTGAATGTTTTTATTGTAGTTACTATTTCGACATTTTAAGTTAATACAGTTTTTTTTTTAATTCCTAATCCATGCTTTTTACCACAGATATTTTTTGTTTAAAAATAATCGATGTTGTTTTTTGCTGTTATCAAGTTGGTTCTAAAGCATAGCACCCTGAGCATGACAGCAAAGCACTAGCAGTCCTCCCCGATCCTTGCAGCTGTTAACTCTGAGCTCATCGTAGCCGTTGTGTTAGATTGGGTTTTCTGGGGGAGCAAAACCAGTGATGTTTGTATGTGTTTGTATGTAGGGAGATTTATGTCGAGAAATAGCTTACATAGTTGTAGCAGGAGGTAAGTCCAGTATTTGTGAAATGGGTGAAAAAGTCGTACGATGATGATGGCGGGGAGGTGGGTGATCAGTGATTAAATACAGGATCTCGCTCCAGTGAATAGTGAGGGGCCAAAGAGAACCCATCTCTGCTTAGAATCTCTCTCTGATACAAAGGCCACACTCCCAAGGAGTTGTCATCTAGCTGTAACATAATTGATAGGCTCCATCCCTACCTGTCCACAACTCCTTAAACATGCATAATCTCCAAAGATTTAGACTTTCATCAAATGGTCTTACACTAAGTTCAAGCTCCATGTTAAACACAATCAGTTCTTACATCATAGTCCTGCTTGATATTTGCCCTCAGCAAGGTGCGGTACAGGTGCTACAGCATAGTATGGTACAGAAATTAGATGGTGCCCAGCTATCCGATAAAATAGTGTGTAGGGTCTTAAAGGCTTGTTTCTGAACAAACAGCCATCTAATTGAGATGTCAACTAAGTCCACATACTGTGGGCATTTAGGTCACTTCGTCAAGTAAGAGAACCCCGACTTCACCCAGACTGGACTTTACTACTTCTACAACTGTGTAAACTATTTCTTGATATAGATTTTTGCTGGTATACAAACACATACAAATGGTTTTGCTTCTCTAGAGAGAGCCCATGAATAATCTTCACAGAGGTGAAGGGAGATTCCCAATGGGCATACCTTCAAGAGGGAAATCTAGTTGGGAAACCTGGTTGTTCAGTGTGCTTGGAAGGAGAAATGGCTAAATGTTCAATGAACCATCTTTTTCCCTCGTTACTCATGTCCTGGCCCAATGGGTACATTAACAAAGTGACCATCAAGGCAGAGATCGAGATTGCCTCCTGCTCTAGCCCAACGCATGGGTATCACTTTCATTGAATGATGGCGTGCTGCTGTGCACATTCAATTGTATGAGCCTGTGGCTAGACAACACCCAGCTCATGTTAAGACAGCTCAGGCTGAATGGTGACTTGGTGGACCACATTGAGGTATTCCGTCCCCACCAAGGCTGCATACCAGGTACCAAGAGAAAGAAGAGTTTGCTCAAGAGTGAAACCACATCTTGAACAGCGCAATAAGAGTTACCCCTTGGTTAAGGTTGTGATAATCCACGGCCACTTTCTGAGATCTATCCAAGTTTTTCACAGGTCAGATGGGAGAGTTACATGAGGATGTGGTGGGAATCACCATTCCTGTATCCTTCAAGTCCTTGATGGTGGCACTAATCTCTGCAATCCCATGGGGAATTGGTTTGGGTTTACTATTTACAAGGCAGAGGCAGTTCTAAAGTCTTCTACTTGGCTTTTCCTACCACAGTAGCTCTTATTCCATACTTCAGGAATCTCTTACGGGGTTTCTGCCAGTTTCTGAGTATGTCTATACCAATAGTACATTCTCTAGGTTTCTGGCTATATATTAGAAAAAAACTAGCAGTTATTTAGGAATATAGTGCAATTCTTCTTCAGTCACCCCATGGACTTCACCTTTGGGGCCTTGTTGTGACTTAAGTCTAATTCTAGGCTAGGGGACATGATCATAAGGGAGTATGTTTCCTGGGAACATAAAGCACTCTCTTGTAAGGCCTCAGGCAATGCTGCAGATACAGCCCTCATATCTATAGGCAGAGTTGCACTAATCTCAGGTGTGTGTGTGTGTGTGTGTGGTGGGGGCTGGGGATAATGGTTTTATTGAGAGTGAATTAATGTCTTCAGATGGGAAGGTTGGCGCTGGTAGCTGGAGAGGCTTAATGGAATCTAGGGGCTCAGAATCTCCATGTTCTGGATTATCAGCCCATATATCCCCATCCCAAATTTTAGGATCCCAATTCTTTTCTAATAAATGCTCTCACTTTAATAGCAAACACCGTTCTGGGTTAAGAATTAATTTGGCATTGTAATCCAGCTAGTCCTGTGATAGGACTCTGGGTTTGGTTTTCAGCATATCAGTTCTGTTACTAGAAGAGTTGAGGCATTTGATTATGGCACTGGTGGAAGCTTTGAGGTCATTTATTGAGCATTTGAGCCAGGCTTCTGGTGCTGAGTCCATCGATTTCCTTAAGCAGTTTGTCTATTAATTAGAAGTACCAACAATCCATTCTCCCCATACATCTTGACAAAATGGAAGAAGGAGATCAAACACACAATCACCCAGAGCCTTACTTCTACCACACTTCATCTATTAGTGGTACTCTTATGGGAATTCGCTTGGCCTTACCTTACAGAGATAGAGTTCTCAGGGTGTTTAGGTCTAATTAGTCCTGAGAACCACTGTCGAATTCATCTGTAAGGTTTCGTTCCTCTAGAACCACTCCCTGTAGCAAATGTGTTAACTTGGGCTCTCTGTAGAGAAGCAAAACCATTTGTATACCCGCAGGAATTTTTATCAAGAAATAGCGTATACAGTTGTAGAAGTAGGTAAGTCCAGTCTGGGTGAAGTCGGGCTTCTCTTGCTCTTGCTCATGTAGCTGTGGGAGCTGAGGAACAGGAAGCAGGATGACAGAGGAAAGGGCTGGCAGCACAACAGGAAACCAGCAAACCAGATGCAGGATCCAGTTGTGGCAGAAGGCAGAGGGCCGGAGAGAACCAGGGTCTGCTCAGGATTCCATTCTTGTACAAAGCCACGCCTTCATGGAGGTGTCATTAGGCTTCAACCTATGATAGATCAGGTTGGGCTTCACCCAGGCATATCTAACTCATATAGACTCTAAGTATCACATCAGTGTTCAAGGTTATTCCAACATGTCACAGAGCACCCAGTACATATTGCCCAATCAAAAACTTACTTGGTGAAATTTCAGTTTTCTCAATACTCTATCTAAGATGATCATTCAGTCATTAGGTGGTTGATGTCCAGAATTTTGGACCACAGTCTGCCATTTTTGATGGTTTTGAGGAAACAGAATTGGTGAAAAAATAGGCAGATATTAGCCAAGACTGAAATAACTTTTTTTACATCTAAAACAGGGAGGAAGGATGAGTGTATGTTAAACCAAGATTTCTCAAACTTTCTTAGCGCTACTGACATTTTGGACTAAGCAGTTCTTTGATGTGGGTAACTTATAGTACACCATAATCATGGCAACCAAAATTGTCTCCAGACATTGTCAAATGTCCCCTGGGGGCAATATTGCCTCTGGTTGAGAATCACTGTTTCAGACTAATGGAGGAAACATTTTAAGGACTTCAAAAGGAAACAGGGAAAGAAGTAGAGAAATTATTAATTAAGTCAGTCGTGCAAAAAGATACAATTCCCATATTCAAAGTGGAAGCCCTGATGTCCCCAGGAATTTATTTACTTTAAACTTTATGGCAAGTGCCAGACGTACTGATAAATGAAGACATCAGACAGAATGTGGCAAGTGTAAGGGTGGGGCTGTACCAGATGATATATTAAATTTCAGGAAAGCCTTTAAAAATCTTTGGGAAATTAAACAACCTCAGATCTGTGACCATGATAAAAGAAGCTAGAATTTTAAAGCAATTCCTTTCAATGTTCTTGTCGTTAAAAGGGATTTTCTTTACTCTGAGCCTAAGAAAGAACTGAGACTCACTGTGCAATGCCATGTGAATTGAGAAAACAGCTCCATTTCTAGATTCAATAAATATTCGTCTAAAGGTTTACTTCTTTTATTAATACAGTTAAACAGAAAGGAAGACTCTAAGATGTCCTCAGTGATCCCATCCATCAGTCTCCTAGCCCTTGTGTCTGGAGACCCCTGAGCATGGGCTAAAAGCCCATCTCCATCTGCCTCCTCTGGGCACATCTGTGTCCTCTGTCAGTGGCCATTATACTATGCCTGATCATCATTGTAGGTTGCGGATGAGGTGGAAGGCAGACAACGATTCCTGGAGCTGGACTTGAAGAACTGCACTCCAGAGCCTCTTCTGCACCTAGATCAGAAGTCAGGGACACATTCTGGACTTCCAGCTGATGTTGTAATGGAATGAAACTTTGGGGCTTCTGGGCAAAGTGAGAGTGGGTTTTGCATGTCGTTGGGAAGCTCTGAGGAAACCAGGCAGCACAAGAGTCAAGTGCAGGGATTGCCAACCCATAGGTCTGCAGGAGAGAGCTGGAAGGCTGGCCCCTAAAGATCACAATCAAGAACCTCTGTAAGGCAGGTCCACCCTGTCCCCTGACTGGGATGTCAGAATAGACTTGTTGGTCCCCAGCAGCAGGCAGCCTCTAAGACACAGGTAGTTTCCAGAAGTTCACAAGAAAATGGAATGAAAAGATCATGAAATTTTTCTGTGAGTTTTTTTTTTAATTTTTCGGGCATCACTGCCCTCTGGTGGTCGTGAGAGCTACCCATCACTGCTGCTGAGAGCAGCCGCTGGACTTGAACCACCAAGCCTGCGGTCCTCGGTCCCACTCTCAACCACTTATACCACTGGGGCTCAGCCCCTTTCTGTGAGTTTTTTTAAGCCCCCTAATAGTTCTTCCTAGTGACCCCTTCTACTAATGTCCTACCCTTTGCGTGTGAGTGAGAAGGGCTTTAGTTATGACAGGGAGAGAGGATGACAAAGTGAGGTGATAGCATTTTGATATTCAATTATGAAAGTGCTTCTCTGTTTCTCTCTTGATTACACTCTTGGAATCCAGCTGCTATTTTGTGAACTGGCCGTGACAAGGCCCCTATAGGAAGGGATTAAGGAAGAGTCCAGTCCACCACCTCCACAGAACCACCAGAGTGAACACAAAGGAAATCTTCCCAGCCGAGCCTGGAGATGACCTGGGGACCGAGGGATCCCTGACTTTGCTGCCTGGCATGAGATCCGGAAACAAAAGACCTAGCTGACACTGCTTCCAGATTCAAAACCCACAGAATCATGGAGTGGG
>PVJH01019268.1:0-43182 GCA_004026705.1 Nesogale talazaci | reverse complement strand
AAAAAAAAAAAAATCGCGGGACTGCGACCCACTGGGATGGAGATTCGATTCCAGCTCCATGGAGCAAAGGCTGGGCCTCCTACTCCCACCACCTGAGGGCAGTGATGCCCCCCCACCCAAAACACAAAAAACAACAACAAAAAAATCTGTCTCATGTGGTCTGTTGTTGGTATTTCCTTAACTGTTTTCTAAAAGTAATTACTTAATTATCATCAGCAATATCGAAAATAGCATGATGATTCTTTCAAAAAAATCTTTCAGGTCCCATGTTTTTTGTTTTTTTTTTTTAAATTTAAAGACGGCACAAAAAGCCACAAAACATAATAAAACTATAGCAAAATACATGGAACACAGCCACAAAAGGTTGAAGCAAGCTGTACTAACAATGCCAATTAACACTGAGTGACCGAAACACGAACTGCTTTTGTTTACAAAAATCATGTACAACGGGTCAGAACCTGATAGTTGTTTTGTTCAAGCTCGGATGCAAAATTTTCTTGATATTTTGCGTTGAAATTGTATTATGTTGAGTACTAACTATGGGGTAGAGTACTGAAGTTCTAATGCATTGTCTTATATGTGAAGTGTCAGATAATAAGACAGTTAATAGCTATCTAATTTGCTAAAATGAAATTCCAGTTCAAGAGAATGATTCTATTTAAGTAACATCCCAATTTGACTAAATTTGCATAAACCCACCCATAATTATACTAAAATTTTGCTACCCACAAAACTAATGTGTTGGCTATAGAACAAATTTTTCTACTTCCCATTTATGATTCTCTTTAAATGTGTTTTCAATTTTGTGTAAGTATGACCACAATATTGAAGCCTGTACAATGAACAAGGAAGATTTACTTTATAAATTTAAAATAACAGCAAGAATAAAACGATCATCATGAGTTTATTCTAACACATAGCAAGCTCACGTCCAAGGGAAATTAAAAAAGTCCTACTGAGAGTCAAATGGATGTGATAGTGGGGCAGGAGCAAAATTGAAGCAGATAGAGGAAAGAAGTAAGAGATAAAGGACACTTTTAGAGTTATAAATACTGGCATGTGTATATGTGTATGTATTTATATATATAGTGATAGGGATATAAGATTACATAAATATATAGGTTAACACTTAACCTATAAGGTCTCTGGTGGATATTGGCTTTCTACTCAAAACAAGAACACACCGTTCTAATAACCTGGCATTATGTGATACTCACCTTCCTGGCATGATCACTGAAGTCAAAATGGGTGCATGAGCAAATGTGAAGAATCTCATAGTGCCTGGTTATTTAAAGAGATAGTGTCTAGTGTCATAAAGACTTGAAGATATACAAGTGTCCATCTAGCTGGGGAGCAACAAAACCCACATGGAAAAGAAGCACATCATCCTGTGTGATCATGAGATGTCCACAGGATCAGGTATCAGGCATCAGAAGACCCCAAACAAATAATTATGTTGATTCGAAGGAGGGTATGTGTGAGTGTGACATTTCTTCACAGAAGGGTCACAAGGAATGGATGATCCAGCAAGGGTGCAGTATAGCACTGATGAAACACAGACGTTCCTCTAGCTCTTTAATTCTTCTGCCACCCCGCTCCAATACCAGGACCCCAGTTCTACCTTACAAATCTGGCTAGACCAGAGCATGTACAAAGGTAGAGGTAAGAGCTCTCGAGAGACCAAATCCATGACCGAATCAGTAATGGGAGTAGCGTTACCATGAGGGTAGGGGGCAGGTGAGAGAAGAAAGGGGAAACTGATCACAATGATGGACATATACCAGCCCCCCCCCACCGTGAAGAGGGATAGCAGACAGTGTATGATATGAAAATAATAATAATTTATAAATTATCAAGAGTTCATGAGAGTAAGATGATGGGGGAAGGAGGGGAAAAATGAGGAGCTGATAACAAGGACTGAAGTAGAAAGAAAATGTTTTGAAAATGATGATGGCAACATATGTACAAATGTGCTTCACAGAATGTATATATGTGTGGATTGTGATAAGAGCTGTAAGAGCCCCCAATAAAATGACTTATTAATTTTTTTAAGTTCACAGTAAATTTCTCTTATATTTTAATAGCATCTTTCTTTTAACTTTTTGAAGCCCCCTCAGGCAGAGTGGATCACACTCCACAGAGTTTCAAAGTTGTGGACTTTCTGAAATGCATCACCAAGTGTTTCTTCTAAATTACTTCCAAGTGGGCTCAAATCACCAATCTTTTTTTAAAAATTTTTTAGGCATCACTGCCCTGGTGGTGGGATTAGGAGGCTCAGCCTTTGCTCCTATGAGCGGGAATTGAACCTCCATCCCAGTGGGCCGCAGTCCTGCGCACAACCACTACGCCACCGGGGCTCAGCCTAAATCACCAATCTTTTTAATAGCAGTCAAGAACTTAATTGATGACTTTGCTATCATAACAAGTAGAGCACCCTAAAAAACCCCTTACTATTGAATGCATTCTATAAGTTAAATGCTAATAGTTATCATAGAGATGAAAATTAATTTTCTTCAAGTGCTAAAGTTAATTATCAATCAGAACTTTGAATTAATTAAGTGACATCTAGAAACGTTCATAATGCACAAATAAAAACAGTCATGAGCTTTATGGTATAAGTATAAATCACCGTTTATGCAGACTAAGTTATGCATATTAAGTTGTCTACTTCCTGACTCAACCTGCTATGCTGCTCTGTTGTCTTACTATCTATGACACTAGCCTCCTCTTCAAAACCTCTCTGCAGTGACTCTGCCTACAGTGTATCAACTTACATGGCTTGAGGAGTGGAAGTCTGAACATATTTTAGCTTACTGGGAAAGGTGTCATTCCTTTCAGTCTTCTTATAATGAGATTTTCTGGAATATTATGTATCCAGAAAATGGTGCAATAATTTCACCATATCTTGAGAGGTTTAAAAAATAATTTATTTATAAATAATGATCTGGAGAGAACAGACCATGAACAAAAAAATAAAAAATAAAAAATTTTAAAGGTTTTAAAATACTTTGGCTCGAGTGGAAGATAGAAAATATTGCAAAGGATATTAAATCATGATAATATTAAAATATGTATATTTGTACACTTAATTATTTGAAATATCTATAAACCACATTTGAAACTACATTCACACACATACATACACTTATGTACACACTTGAAAACTTTATAGAATAAATTTTCATATTTTAAATTCCATTTCCCACAAACATTTTGTAGCCCATATACCAATGTCTTATGTATGGCAATGTTATTGGTTCAGATACACCCATGCTCAACAGAAGAAACTTAAAGCTGTCTCTTCCTGTAAAGATTTACAGACTTAGAAACCCTACATAGGATTGCTATGAGTTCACATTTCCTCATTGGCATGGTGATTTTTTGATATATATGATGAGTATGTGTATAATATATTAAAATATGCATTCACATATAAGCATAACAGTGTATAGAATTTAATTTAATATTCATTCAACATATTTTATATTATTATAGTATTTTATAATGTTTTGTGTGTGTATATATATTTGCTTACCATTTTTTCCTTGGGAGAGAGACAAAGCTTTGTACTTCTGTAGAGTTATAGTTTCAGGGTAGTTCTCTCTACCCTGCCCTTCAGAGTTGCTCTAAGTCTGTATGAATGCTGATGGCAGTGACTTCGGTTTGGGTTTATCATTTTTCCATACTTGGAAATTGCAAAGAAATATCTCACAGAGAGGGTTAAGCTTTGAGATCTGGGATCATAGATGAATAAACCTTGAACCAAGGTATTTTTATGCCATGTAAAAGCCAGTTAATTTCTTTCAAAACTGAAAATTTTCTCACTGGGAAATGGACTGAGCTGAGTTGTCCAATCCAGCTTGACCTCAATGTTCTAATTTATTCCACATGGGCTAATCAGTGGCAAAGGAAGACATCTGCAAAAGAAAAAAGTTCAACCGTGCAACTAAAATTCCCCCTTTCTCCCCCCCAAAAAGCCAACGCTTTAATTCAGAGGCATGGCCCCAATTCTATGAGGAAGAAACTTCATCTCCGCCTTCTTGGCTGGAGAGCCAGGCATCTCTGGAGACGACTCACTCCATCAGATCATCATATAGGGGCTTTGGTTGATTCTGGCAATAAGCTGACCTCAGGAAATTTGTTTCAGTCACACTGAGGAACTTTCTGCAGCCCCAGAAGGCTTTAATCAGATTATTTTAACCTCAACAGTAGGCTGGAGAATTCCATTGTTTTCATCTTCAAAGTTTGAGCTTTAAACCACTATAAATCTAAGCGAATTGACTAAATCCTGATTATTTCTTATAAGGTAGTCAAGTTAACCCTTCTATTTACGCAGTTTCTGGGTTGCAGTCTATTATTTATTAGGTGTACTACAAGGGGAAGTCATTTAACCTCCCTTTGTTTTTGGTTTCCTTTCCTGTAAATTGTGAATACTTAAAACTATAGTGTTGCTATGGATGGCGTATCTATGGATACCAATACCAGTTGATAAGTTATTGAGGGTTTTCTTCCTGCCAAGGAACTCTTGGTAGCTCAGTGGTTACAAGTTAGGCTGCTAACTTCAAGGTCAGCAGATCAAAACAACTGGCGTCTCAGCCAGAGAAAAAACAGGACTCTCTACTCCTAAAGACTCAAAGTCTTGAAACTCACAAAGGCAAGTTTCCTCTGTCCTGGAGGAGGCTAGGAGCCGGCATGGACAGGATGTCAGTGAGTTTGTCTTTGGTTTGCGTTGTGCCAGGACTTCAAATAATGCTTCTTTGTATATTCTTACAGCCATTCAAAAAGTGATTTCTGTTAGTATCGATGAGCACTATGAGAGCGAGGAGGATCATAAATCTGACGTGAACAATGAAAACTCTGTCAGTAGAGTGAGGCAGGCTGGACTTGCTAGGGTCTCCAAAATGTTCTGTAGTTTTGGCTTGTATTGTTTTTACAGGCTTTGATTTTTCCTCTTAGAGTGCATCTCAGAGGGTGGATGCCAAAGGAGGTCACCCTCCGGAAGCTGTGTTTTATGCTTTTCCATCTGTCAGTCTATGAAACCTAGGATTGATGAACCTATAGGGACAGCAAGTCGAACCGGGGGGTTGGAGGGAGGGCACAATACAATTATGGAGTAAAACGGAGAAGTAGGAAAAGAATGTTCAGAAACTGATTGTGGTAGCAGTTGTACATTGCTGAATTGAAATGTGACAGAACTGGGGAAAAATACAGGTAGCAAATCTCAACAACAACAACAAAAGAAATTTGACCAAGTTACACAAATAATACATTTGGGGCTGAGATTCCAATGAGGACAATGGCGTTTAGGATCCACATTCTGAATTATTATATCATATTCTCTGCATAAGGTAACATGTTTCATGGTCCCTGGACAGTGATTGGAGATCAGCGGGACTCAGTAAAAGGCAGCTATTGAGATTCTTTCAAGGAAGATCAGAAAAGCATTCAATAATGTTGAGATAAGAAAGAAAATATATGTGTATTAATTTATCATACGAGAAAGTCAATGATGAGAGCTGTGTACGGTTTTAATTAATTTAAGTTTAACTTAAAATTATATCCTTAATATGATATCACTCTCATAGCAAATATTAGCAGTTGCCAATATTTTTAATCTGTTTAGAAATATATTTTTAAATATACTTTTTTGGCATGAACATAGGAGGCAAAGTTAGACAAATGTCTCATTTGAGAGCTCGTAATAATATTTTTTCAGTGAAAGCATAGGTATTGGTTATTTTATAATCATTTCAAAATGTAGCACTTTATTAGTAATGAACACATGTTTACAAATAAGGTTAGCATTAATCATCTATCTTAAGTGAAAGTACTTAGAACAAGCTATTTCCCTTTAAGCCATTTTCGTAGCTCTCACCACTTTTATCTCAGGCATTTCCCCAGATATGGTCTCCACAGAAGGAGCACTGCTCTGGTAGTGGTGGATTGCTGGCCGTAAGACAGAGGCTTTCTGCTCACCAGTCCCAGAAGGACTCTGGAGACGACAATGAGGTTATCTGTTCAGGTCAAGCGTTTTAGCCTCAGACACCCTAGTAGGGTGACAATGACTCAGGTTCTGACTCATGCAAGTGGGCTAGTTAAAAGGTATCTGACTGCACAAATGAGAGAGAGGGCTTTCTAGTTTTTTTTGTTTTGTTTTTTGGGGGGCACCACTGCCCTCTGGTGGGAGTGGGAGGCCCAGCCTTGCTCCTGGAGAGCTGCTGCTGGATTTGAACCGCCAAGCCTGTGGGCCGCAATCCCACACTCAACCACTGTGCCACTGGGGCTCAGCGCGCTTTCTAGTCTTTTAAAGACTATAGTCTCAGAAATTCACAGGGGCAGGTCTACTCTATCTTTAAGGGTCCCTTTGAGTTGGCATTGACCTGACGGCAGTGAGTTTAAGGTACAAAAGTTCAGCGTCACCTAGATAAGTGCGTGAATCCATGTGGACCAAAATGTCCCGAAGGTTAAGCCCCCAGATCCACCCAGGAAGATAGCTGAGGGAGGCGGTCTGTTTTCAAGCCACAGCCTGGCAGACTCTAAGGAGCGTTTCAACTCTGTCACATCGTGTCATCACGAGCTGGAATCTCATCTAGGACAAAGGATGTGTATTCCATACAGAGGATTAGAACATGATGATTTGCATCCATTTTGGGGTTACTTGAGACTTATGTAACTTTAAACTGGAGTAACTTCCTGAAAGAGACATGATCAAAGATGTCCTTTTCAAGGAAAGATGGGTAAAGTTTGACGAGGTAGAAGCAGAGTGACTTTTGTCAGACACAGGAGTTCTCAAGGAAGATCAGAGTGGGAGGCTAGACATGAGGTCACCTTGGGAGGAAACTCTTCAAGTAGGAAAAAGGAAAGACCTTTGAGGGACCTCCCGCCCATCTGAAGCTGCAACTTTGGTCCGGAAGCAGGCAGCCTCTCATTCCTCCCCAGAAGGGCTGAAGAGGAGCGAACTACCAAACTGTGGTACCAAGTTCAGTGCTTACTGGACAGTTGCAGAGCGACTCCTTTGTGGCTGCTTAGACGATCGAGAGTAAAAACGAACTAACAAATAAACAAATAAAAACGCAACCAAATGCCGCCGGGTGTTGCTGATTTGATTCTGACTGGGGACTCCGTATGTTACACTGTCCCTTTAGCTTACCAGGATGCTCAGAGCTGGGCGACAGCAGTTCCCAAACTGTGGGAAGCACCCTGTCCTTGTTTCAGAGGATGATAGCGCTTGTGTTTTCATGGCTCGAACTTGAAAAATGATGAATTTTTTTAATAAAATGAAGAAGTGTACGAGAAATTACTAATTAAAAAAACCGAAAACCAACTAGCTTCCATATATTCCATTTGATCTCACAATAACAGGCTAAGAGACAACGTCTAACCGGTCTTTAGAGTTTCGAATACTGCACACCTAGCCTCCTCTTTCTCCTGCTGTAAGCTGGGGGATTTGAACCACAGAGCTTGTGCTTTGCAGGACCATGCCCACCACATCACTGCCGTGGTTCCTTAGTCAGTTTCCCAAAATTCTAAATAACTTTGTGTAAAGATAAAAAATTCATATCTGATGTAGTCACCATTTTAGGCAATAGCTTCATTATTCAGCAAACTGATTAATGAAGGGGAATCATTAAAATTGTCTACTTTTATCTCGATACTAGAGACCATGTCTCTAGTTTTAATCGGTGTGGTAAAGAAAACTTCATAGATATTTATGTTCATTAGTTAATATACTCAAACAAACAGCTTTAAGAGGGTATTATAGGATAGACCAGCTAACATTCAAGGCATAAGGAGTACAAAGAACAAAAGAACGGTATTGAAACGCTCAGAAGCCACGGCCATTGGGTTAATTCTGACATAGAAAATCTTATACAGTCTAACTTCTCCCTAGGATCTCTGAGACGACAAGCCTTTACAGAAGTAGGCCTGCTCCTTTCTCTCCTGCAGACAGGCTGGTGGGTTTGATCCACTGATCTTAGGGTTAAGGGCTCAGTGCTTAGCCCACTACTCACCAGGGCTCCTGACTGAAGCTCTGTAGGAGAACACCAGTAGATAATGAGGAAAAGAATTTGTTCTTATGTAAATTGGTATGCTAAATATTCAGATACAGAGGATAATGAAAAAGTCCTTCAGAAGTTCCTGAGAAGCAAAGAATTAATGGTAGAAATGCTAATATGTGTAACCACATTGGGTGATCACATGAATGATAAACATTTCATTCCGATCAAAGTCTGCTCAGTATTTTCTTTTAGGGCTTGGCAGTATGGGCCTTAAACTATTTTGAAAATTTCCTCTAGAAAGCACACTGATTCCCCCCCAAAAATTAATTTTCCCTCTGGATTTTTCTGTGAAGTTGAATGGTCTCATATGGTGTACTTGTCAAATACTCCGTGAAGGGTCAAAGTGACTAAAAATTCCCTGCAAAGCTCTTGCTGTTGCTTCTGAATCTCACAGGAGTCCCTATTGCAAGGGAGAAAGAAATTTCCACACACTATATATACATAGCCATGGATTGGATGCCATTAAATACATCGCAGATGAAAGACAAGAACTTTACTAGACCGCTGAAAAGCACAAACTAAGTTAAAAAGCAGGCCAGTGATTATGGTTTACTGCATCAGCATAATGGATGAACTTGAAATGTGCCAAAGTAGGCCTTTCAAATAGGGGTATGATAGCAGCGCTTTTCAATTTTAGCTATTTCCATATTCCTTTTCTACCGTATTTGGGAAACACAAATGAATATTAAATGGCACATTCATAAACTCCAGCTGTTTTAAAAAAATTAACCCAAACATTTGCTTCATGAATGTGCAATTATATTAACACCAGCTGACTGATTGTTATTAAAGTACATACTTTACATTTCTGCTATAGTGCGAGACAGATTAAAAGTTGATCTTCCATGAAAATCTCGACAGATTTGTGTAGGCCTATTATGTCATCTATATAAGAAAGCTTTGAAAAATAAGCAGCGGAGACTACGGTTGCAAACCAACACGGTTTCATGTGCAGATTCCAGGGTCTCCACTAGAGGGAGGTCATTAGAAAACCCGGTAAATATTCCTCCAGGCAAGTGGGCAACTAGAGGCAAAAAAGCCTTATTTTCATAAAATCAAGTTATTTTATATTTCTTATGAATATCCATATATCTTTTTAAGTGGTTGGAAACTTTTTTATTTCCTTACTTGGATATATCAAAACTTACAATTAAGTAGTAAAATCTTTCTTTGCCACTGGTTATCAATACTCATATTTTATAATCATGAACATTATAGAGACATTTTCCCCCCCTGCTTTCAAAAGTGGTAATTTGAAAATGAATGCTATAATTTTGCTTCCCTGTAGGTTTGTAAGGATGCTAAAAGGAATGTTTAGTACAATTCCTGAACATTTTACTGTCTACTTCTAAATATTTTTTTGTGAGCTGCTGGTAACATGGTGAGAAATTATAAACGGATCAATATTTCATTACTATGAAGTTCTTCTCATTGAAATATCTAGTCAGCCTTCCTGAGACACAGAAGAGCTGGTATGTTTGAAAACACACAAGGAATTCCAGGTATTTGTTTTTGCTAAAACTTAGTACAACACACAACTGTTTTTATGCAAACTAGAAAATGAATAGCTATTTAATAAAGAGAGGCTTGGTATTTTCTCACAGTTTAAGCATATGACTTCCATTTAATACATTATAACTGATTTAATGTATGCAATACTGATACTTTGAGCATTGTTGTATATTGTATATAAGAAGCAGGTTGCCAAACGCTTAAAACATGATTATTAAAACATAATGACCCTAAGCATTCTTCTTTCTTCTAAGAGGAATGTATTTCTTCAACAGGCTCCTTCTTTGGTTTTCTTCCCCTCCTTTATTCCTGTAACCCCGCCCCCCCTCCACACACATTTTCTTCTTCCTTTCCTCCCTAGATTTTTCTCTAGGTATTATCAATTAGAAGTTAAAAGTTTAAATTAAATTTAAAGTTCTGATTTTCAAATGTGAATGATTCATAATTATATACATAAATCTATGAAATAAATTAAGGAAAAGTGTTAGAGAAAACAAGATCTTTGTTGAAAGAAAAGAGTGCAAGAATGGGAATTTGAGTCATACAACTCATTTTAATCTGTCCCAGACAGTATTGATAAGTGTGCTGGCCGTGCGTTGAAATTCTGCTAAACTTGAGTCATTCTAAAGACTTGTTAATTAAGTGGACAGTTTTGTGATTTCCTGGTACCAAGGGAAACTCCATTTACATATGTTTAAAACTTATTTACTGTGAATGTTGGTGGGAGTTCAATGATTTTGGAGGGGAAAAAGGTTCTTTCTGTTGTCTTCTGTCATGGTGAACAATAGCATCACAATACTCAACTCAACTAGTGCTCATGACTGTTGTGTTCAATTTCACACTAAATTTGGCCTATTTCTCATGGGGCAAGGCTTTAGTTCTGCTGGTTACTTGATATGGGAAAGCACTCTGTTGCTGCA
Organism: Nesogale talazaci; assembly: GCA_004026705.1. Taxonomy (NCBI): domain Eukaryota; kingdom Metazoa; phylum Chordata; class Mammalia; order Afrosoricida; family Tenrecidae; genus Nesogale; species Nesogale talazaci. Next base: position 32,690 of record PVJH01019268.1, on the reverse strand, counting down.
ATATCTGCTATGTGATCCATGTATAACAGAATGACTTTCAAATTGATTTAGGAGTTATTCATTATAAACATTCCCTGTCTTGTTAAATTGGATAGGATTAATTTTACTCATAAAAAGAATCCAGCATTTGAATTACTAGCTTCAGGCACAGTGGACTGTACCTAAGAGGAGAAAAGATATCTGGCTGCAGAGTCATTGACAGAAAGTGTGTTTTGATCTGTCCAGCAATAGAGATGTAAAATTGTAAGTCAGGGCATTCAAATTCTTAGGTAAAAATAATAAGTGTTTAGAGGGTGTATTCTGGAATGTTGGGTGTAATTATTTTTTAAGTAAACATGAGTCACCTACTCAGAGGGTGACAGGAAAGGTACTATACTATGCAAGCCTTTCATGCTTATCCACTACATTTACTGAATAACTGGACTTTCTGGGTCAATAAGTAGAACACTCAACATTCTGAGTCGGAGTAGTGATTTCAAATGGCTACAAAATTTAGACTTCAATCCTCTGTGAGGGAAAATGAGTCAGCATATAATTATGGCTTTTAATTGTTAATAAAAACAATCCTCCTCTCCATGTTTCTTACTTTTTCAGCATGCTTTTGTGCCATGATGGGCTACAGTACACTGAGCTTTTAATGATAAGAGATCTATCAGAACCCATCAGCCCCTCCAAGGGCCAAAATGAGACTATCTATTACTAGAAAGATTCAAAGTCTCAGAACCACAAAAGATAGCTCCATTTTGTCCTACAGGGTCACTATGAATTAGAATGACCTTGAAGGAAGTATGTTTCTTTTTCTTTTTTTGTCGTCCCTGCCCTCTGGTGGGAGTAGGAGGCCCAGCCTTGCTCCATGTGAGCCTCCAATGTGAGGCCCAGAGTCGCTGCTGGATTTGAACTGCCAAGCCAGTGGGCTGCAGTCCTGCACTCAACCACTACGCCACCTGGGCTCAGCCGAAAGTGTGTTAGCTTTTAATCACAGGAAACTAATACTGTACTCCTCTTAAAATGATGTGTGTATGTTTGTGAGGGTACATGTTACTCATTAAATAAATTAGCAGGGTCCAAATTTTAGAAGCTAACTTAGCAGGATTGTTGCTGCATAGCCCATCACTAACCCGAACCCTAACCCTAATCCTAACCCTAAGCCAACAATAACCCCAGTCCTAGCCTTAGAAGTAGCCCAAACCCTAACCGTAATTCTAACTCCTACCCTACCCTAAAACATTACCCTAGCACTAACCCTAACCCTAACCCTAACCTGAAACTCAGGGGTCACCTAGCCCTAAATCTAACCTTGACCCCAACCCTAACTTCCTCTCAGAGGCAGACCACAAAGCACAGGAGTGTTACCAACAGGTTGATGAGGTTTCAGGTGTCACTGAATTGGCTTCCACCCTAAGGACGAGAGAATTAAACATTGCCAGGTCCTGTGTCACCCTCACAATGTGAACCCATTGGTGCCACCACTGTGCAAATACATTTGGCAGAGGAACTTCCTCTTTTTTTCCTGCCCAGCTACTTTTACCAAGCGTGATGTCCTTCTCTGGACATGATGTCTCTCCCAACTCTGTGAACAAAGTATGTAATAACAAGTAAGCTTCACCATTCTTGCCTTTGAGAAGCATTCTCTCCATGTTTCATCCAAGATAGATTTGTTTGTCTTTTCATCAGTCAGTTCATGGTTACTTTCAATATCTTCCCCAGCAATATTCAAATGCATGGATCATTCTTCTCTCTGGCTTACTCAGTATCCAATGTCAGGATTATCCATCAAGAATTAGAGCAAAAGAAGCAGCTATCGATTTGGTATCTTTGTCTCTCCCCCTCCCCTCACCGTGTGCATAGTCCCAGGTCTTCAAGGATGATAGTGTGTGCAAGGGGTGGACTGGTATGTTTTGTGGAGTGATGATTAATATTAATATGCCTCATTTCTTAAACGATAAGCACATTAAATTAATTTACAATTAGGATGGGAGAAGATACTTGATGATGCATGCAGTTTATGCCACACCTAACCCCCTTTCAATTTGTTCAGCATTCAATTTTTTTTGGCATCACTGCCCTCTGGTGTTTGTGGGAGCTACCCAGTCTTGCTGCTGCTGGATTTGAACTGCCGAGCCAGTGGGCCACAGTCCCACGCTCAACCACTATGCCACCAGGGCTTAGCCCCCACGTTAAAATTTTTTTTTTTTTTTTAGTTTAAAAAAAATTTTTTTTTTTTTTTTTAGTTTTTTGGGGCATCACTGCTCTCCGGTGGTGGGAGTAGGTGGCCCAGCCCCACTGCTGGAATTGAACCTCCGTCCTAGTGGGCTGCAGTCCAGCGCACAACCACTACGCCACCGGGGCTCAGCCCCACATTAAAATTTTTAAAGTTATGCACCAATGCATATTTTTATAAAGAACTCAATCAATAAACTATATAAAATATAGAAATCTGACAAATTTCTTCAACTCAGTGATCATCATCATTTGAATAGAAATGAACTTTCAATTGTAATTATTATAAAGAGCATTTAATAGACAATATTATATAAAATCCTTTGTCAGCATACAGTTAAAGATAATTAACCTAATTATTTTCCTTTTACACTTAGTGTTTTAGATATTCTTTCTCACTTTTTTCTTTTGTATAAGGAGTTGAATAGGAATTTAAGGAGAGTATTTGTTTCTCAAATTACAAATCTGGTTAATAATTAAAAGCTCTGGTTTCAGACATATGTTAGTTTGAATCTTAGTTCTGCTATATATGATCTTGTCATTTTGAACCTAAGTTCTGTATCTCTATTATCTTAAGGATGGGTAATCATATAATGAGTTGACCACAATACTTAGTCCATGTGGTAGTTGAAATGGATGAATATCTAGTTGGCTATAAGCATTTAAAAAGTTACTCCAGTTATTATTATTAGTGTTGCTATTCACCAGTTCTGAGCAACTTTTCTAACATTACCTCTGGTTTCAGAAATCTATCATACATAAATGTTTGACTCTTATTTCTTTCTATTTCTGTATGTTTTATTTTTATGCTACCATAACAATATCAAATTTTTTAAGAGCCATATCTTAAAGACATGTTCGTATTTCTGAAAAGGTAAGAACCCCTCTTAAATATCTTTAAAAGGAAATATATGTACATTAGTCTCAGATTACATTCTAAATAAACAATAAAAGAATTTTGTACCATTCTTGCTACATCCATTCACATAGACATTAAATATGTGTTTAATGAGTGCTTGCTAAATATCAGGGAATTCTCTAGGTGTAGAAAATAGGCAAGTAAGCAAAAGAGTCAAACATCCCTGTATTTATGAAGTATAAAGGTTAGTAGGGAAGACAAAAATAAACAAATTTTTATAATGATGTGCTAACAGTGATAAGAACTATGAAAAAAGAAAATAAGGAAGGAGGAATTTGGTAATTTAATTAGACCTTACTTAGAAGGTAGCCTTGCAGTAGAATTACCAAAATGGAGAGTGCACACATGTCAAAATCCCCCAAAAATATTTTGGGTAAAAGAAACAGCAAGTGCTGAAACTCGTAGGTATGATAATTTCTAAATTATTTGGGTGCTATATATTTATATTTAGTGTCAATCTATCAAATATATATATATATTTTCCTATTACACATATATAGTATCAATCTTCCAAAGTCTTTTTTTTCCTATTACATATATATATTATCAATCTTCCAAAGTCTTTTTTCCTGGGTTGAATATCATTCTGTCAATATTTATGTTTAGAGAAATTTATGAATATGACTTTATTAGGAAAATAGTCTTTGCAGATATAACAAGTTAAGATGATGTTAAACTGAGATAACCCCCCCAAACCAAACCTGTTGGCTCTGATTCCATTCTGAGGCTGTCAATCTCCACTGGAGCAGACAGTCTCACCTATGTTTACGGAACAGCTGGTGAGTGTGAAATACTGCTTTCCTAGAAGTGCCACCAGAGCTCTGCCTACTGCTCTAATGTGGCTCCTAAATCCAATCTCACTGGTGCCCTTATCAAAAAACAAAACAAAGCAAAAATAATTGTCATCCAGTCAATGAGCATCCTTGGTAACCCTGTGTGTTTACAGTGAACTGTGTTCTATTAGCGTTTCAATGGCTGTCCTCCTGGTTGGGACCTTTGGAAGTAGATGACATGGGTGAATCAGAATGGCCAACCTTTGGGTTAAAAGGTAGTCACTTTACAGTTAGTGCCACACAAAGCATATAGAGGGATGTTTGGAAACAAGTAGAGACTCACAACATGGAGACAGTCATGTGACAAGTGAAGAAATTGGAGTTATGAAACTATAAGCCAACAAACATGAAGTATTTCTAGCAGTCACCAAAAGTACTGCCAGCACCTTCATTATAGGTGTGTAGCTTCCAGACTGAGCGAGAATAAGCAAAAAGGAAAATAAAACCAAAAACTCTAGATGGGGTGGAGTTCTGTATGATTATGTTTAAGTAAGTAATGGCAGAAGGAATACATAGTAATAGAAGAAGTGAGAGCGACGGGGAAAAAAACGGAGTCATGAAAACATTGGTTCGAATCTCACATGGTGAGTGAGCTGAGAAGCCCTTGCACAGGTTTGGGTGAAGAAGTGATGTAATCATTGAAGAGGTCAACTGACCTGCTGAAAAAGAATGTCCTGTGTGTGAGGTTGTGGACAAAGGAAGACAAGTTTAAAGACTTTCACAAGGACATATGGGAGAGAAGGTGATGGCTTGTGTATGTGTGGCTGAGATGGAAAAGTTGAAGTTTTGATACTTGAATGGAGAGTCAACAGGATCTGCTTTGTGATTCGAAGTGCTGAGAGGAAATGAGACTGCAGTAAAAATATTTTTTTTCTTAGAGATTTTTCAGGAGCATTAGGAAGATTGGTTGATATATTCTGATATGATACTAAGAAGAACAGGCTTGGTTGGAGGGGGAGTTCAGAGTTTAGTTTTTGCTGGGCATTTCACTTTGCGAAGCTCGTTTGGCAAGCTTAACTGCCAGCAATGGCAGAGTTGGGTAGAAAATAAGAGGAGAACTACAACATATAATGAATTTTGACCGATATTGTCCGTTTATTATTGGAATCAATGAAATTGGATTTCTGAAGAAGTGTGGCTGTGTTCAGGAGTTGTTCTGTTGGTTCGAAGTCATAGCAACCCTATGTGTCCCACAGCTGAGCCCTGCCCGGTCACGTGCTTCACCTCCAGCTTCAAGGTTTCAGCCCACAGGGACAGCTGCTTGGCCAGGCCATCTCAATGAGTAATCCTCTACTCCTCAAGGCATGCTAACCTTCCAGGGATGCGGCCTTTGGGATAACTCAACCAAAGTACGGTCCATGAGTCAAGCTCTCAGCATCCTTGCTCCTAAGGCGCACTTTGCATATGCTTCTTCCTAGGATGACTGGTCCAGTTTCTGGAAACCCAGCGTGGACTCAATACTTGACACCAATAATCTAGTTCAAATGCACACATTTTTCTCTAATCTGCGTTATTCATTATCCAGGTTTCACATGCATGCGAGCCTATTAAAAATTCCATGACTTGGACAAGCACACTCTAGCCTTTTAACCCTTGAAAGATATTCGGCAGCAAATCTGCCCAAAGAAGCATGCTGTTTAATTTATTGACTGCTGGTTTGTGGAATCAAGTAAATGACATCCTTGACTCTTTCAATTTATGGTCTCTGTTGCTGATTGGTCCAGTCCCATGGCACAATGGTATCCACAATGGGCTGCTATAGTCCTGTGGTCTACAACTCAGCACCTCCATGGGCGAAAGGTGAGACTTTCTGCTCCTGGAAAGATTTACAGCCTCAAAAACTCCAGAGGGAACTTCTACTCTCTTGTTAGGGCTGATATAAGTTATAATTTAAATAACAGAAGTGAGTTTGGGGAGTTTGTTTTGGCATTGAGTTATAATTCATACCTAAGGCCATAGTTCTGATCTTCATCATTAAATCCTTCATGTTTTCTTACCATTTAGCAAGAAAAGTTGACATTTGTATGTCTCAGGTTGTTAATAAGCTTTCCTTCAAACCTGACTTTACATTCTTTTCTCTACTATCCATTAATTAATTAATTAGTTAATAGCCATATTGGATAAATATGGTGAATGGATAAAACTCTGACATATAATTATTCAAATTTTAAACCACTTGCTATTCTTTTATTTTGTCTATAGTATTTAGTATTTCGATCCATGATTAGTTGCATTTAAAAACCTTTAGCAATCATGGCAATCTCACAATTGTCTAGCATTACCAAGGGCTATGAATGTAGAGATTTTTAAGAAACACTCCATAAAAATTGCAATACATCATACAGCACATGAAGGGAAAGAACTCAAGTTCCATACTACTGGGATATACATTGCTTGAGCTGGGGACTGTCTGACGCTATCATCTGGCTGACTGTTGGTGACCTGCTTTTCTGTTGCTCTTAAGAGGACTATCTGGTGGCCCTCTAGGCTTGAAGGACTGACAGTGTATTAGCTGTCTCACAGAAGTGAGTTGCACTGAGCCATTTGTACTGCTTCATAGATTGTCTCTTATGTTGTCTATCTATCATCTATCTGTCTATCTATCCATCATCTATCTATCTAATCATTAATGTCTTGGTTTTGTTTCTCTATTGAACCCTGTCTAACATATATGCCAATTAGAAGATTTTATTAACACTCAACAGTAAGTACTGCTATGATCTATAACTTAAGCCAATTATTTAATGGATTACATTTTTTCATGACTAGATTGTTTAGAATTGGCAATACATGATAAAAATAAAAACCAATTTGATATTGATATGATTTTGCCATTGCTTAAAAAATTCCTGCAGACAATGCAACCCTTTATTGTTTGCTCATAGGATAGATGCTCCAACTACTATGACCTTGTCAAGGATGACACTAGTGGATGTAGTTGTGTAATTGTCTTTATAACATTGTCATCAAGTGAAATACAGAATACAAAAGTTGAGAAAACTACTGTAATCTGCATTTTCAGCACACTTTCCAGATCAATCTTATATTCACTGATGGTTTGAGTCCAGCTGGATTTCATAGGCAGGGAGACAACAAGACAAAAGCGAAAGGCTTGAGAAACATAAGGTAAGTGAGAGGAATTCTAGGGAAACCATCCTACTCTCCTTGACTACTCCTTGGCCGTTTGATTTGCTCTAAGAAACATGAATGGGGTACAACTTGGGATGCTAACCATAAGGTTTGTAGCAGGAACCCACTTGGGATGTAGGAGAGAAAGAAGAGGCTGTTTGTGCCAGTGACGATTTACCGCATTGGAAATCTTACATAGGATCCCTGTGAGTTGGAAAAGACTTGATGTTAATGGGCTTCGGTTTTAAGAAATAGACATGCAAGTATGCTGCGGGTCACTGGTAGGCAGGAACATGTGTATCTTCATACAAGTGCATAATCAGCTTACATCTCAAAGCACGGTGATGTGAAGAACTAAGTTTGTTTAAGTGGGGAAGAAATAATCCTGTTAGAAACCACTGAGATTCGAGGATTGTTTATTGCTGCAGCATTGCCCACAATTTTTTCTGATGGATATAAATTACCTTTAGAAAGAGCGAGAAAAAAGGAAGTCCAGATGTAGAAGAAAAGACCAAATAAAATGGGAAGAATGAAGAATGTCTAATTAATTTGTCATTGAGACGTATATTAGCAAGAGCAGTTTTGTATGAGCATTGTGAGTGCTGTTAAGTCAGAAGATTAATTATCCTGCAGATCATTAGTACTCCATGGACATACTTTGATATGCAAACAGAAAAGAACCTCCGGGTCTCATCTCTCTTGTTCATTGCATGTGGCAGCTCAAATTAGAAACCTATGAATTTGATAGCTACATCTTCCAAGGAAGACCGAAAAATAATGGCATTGCCAAAGGCATTGCTTTAAGTGCTCAAGGACACTCACCCTTTATTTTTATCAAGTTTATGAAAAACAATTTAGTTTCAACAATGATGTTCCTGAATGAATCATTTCTTTCACAATTTGCTAAATCATAATTCTGATTTTTTGAAATGGGAAGGATCCCAGACTTGGAAACTATGAAGGAACTCAAAATGACTCTTTTTGGGAGATTCTGATGACGGAGATCTCTCTGGAATTATATTGATTTCTTCCTGGGTGAAATGTATTTTACTGGCTATGAGGCTCATTCCACATACTGTGTCTTGGTAAGTGGTGCAAGTCATAACTGACAAACAAATCTCACTGTCCTTTCCTCCATGCTGAGTTCTAGCAGTCCTACAGGACGGGGTCGAGCTGCTTTGGTAGGTTTTTGAGATTGTCCCTCTTTATAGGAATGCAAAGCCTTATTTTTCTCCCAAAGAGCAGCTGCGGGTTTGAACTGCTAACTTCGTGGTAGCTTTATATTAGGATACTTCCATATTTTGAAAGTAAAGTCACATTTGCTAAAATATTAAACAAAGGAGATGAGAAAGAGGAGAGAAACAGTTAAGTTTGCTTTCTTTTTTTTTTTTAACTTTTTTGTTAAGAGTTCATGTTGTCTATTTCTTGGTCAGGTTGATTTAAATAGGTATTTCCATTTAAGAAGCTGGGATGGTGTTGTTTAATCTTGTCACAATATCTGCTTATATCTTTGTATATGGTGGCGTAGTGGGTTAAGGACTGGGTTGTAAAGGTCTGAAACCACTATCCACTCTACTGGAGAAAGATGAGGCTTTCTGCTCCTATAAAGACATGCAGTCTCATTCAAATCCAGCAGCAGATCTCCAGGAGCAAGGCTGGGCCTCCCACTCCCACTAGAGGGCAACGATGCCAAACCCCCTAAGAAAATTGTCTTAAAAAAAAGAGAAGAAAGGAAAAAAAAGAGTTGTAGTCTCACAAACCCATGTGGACAGTTCTACTCATCTACAGTTGTTTGAATGAGAAACAGTTTGCTGGTACTAAATATATGCAAAAATTATTTTATCCTTTTTATAAATCATAGCATCCTAAAACAATGTCCCGGACCAAGTTTTTTTTTTTTTTTTTTAACTTTAAGTGTCTTGTGGAGATTTCCCCTAATTATTCCATCTGGATCTAATTCTTTTTAGTGGATGCACAATATTAGACATAAACTATAGAAAACATTTATATATGCTTTTCCAATATATCCTAGAAATTTATCTTAGGGGTTCATTTTTTTTTTTTTTTGGTTTCTAGGCTTTCATTCTAAAAAAGAGAAGAAAAACAGTGATTAAACCTGTGTGTACACAAGTCTTTCATTCATTAAGAATGCATTTATGAGATAATTTGGAGAAGCAGAAATTCTACATCAAGGATGCTATAATTTTATTTGGAAAAATACGACAAAATCATTGTCCAGAGAGAAGGTTTTATTTCATACTTAAGGAAATGTGTTTATTTTCTGTGGCAGTTACATAATCTGCTGTCAACTTGAGGAAAGGGGTGGAGTCCGCCTTTCAATCAGGTCATAGCCAATGAAATCTTAGTGTGAGCATGGTCTTCTCCTGAGGAGTGTGAGAACGCCTGTCTCCCTCCAGGGAGGTGGGACACTCTCTCTCCCTGGGAGACATTCCTGTTAACAAGCCACATGGTGCTACGCTGATGGAGTCAAAGTCCTAGAGCTGGAGGAGCCACAGGGAGATCCATGCCAGCGCTGAGGTATGCTGACCACCAGTGGATCCGCAAGACTCTCCAAAACTGGTCTGTGATCTTCCTACATTCAGTGTCTTTGCATGGATTGCATGAGTCTTAAGAGGAATTTATAGACTGGTATTAGAGAAACAGACTAATATTGGACTTAAGTAATTGATCTAAACTGGACTGGGTTTTTTTCTGAATATAAAATTATCTTGGATAGAAAGCTCTTTTTTGGGGGGGGAGGGGCATCACTGCCTCTGGTGGTCGTGGGCGCTACCCAGTGCTGCTCCTGAGAGCCGCTGCTGGATTGGAACCGCCAAGCCCGCGGGCTGCAGTCCTGCACTCAACCACTTACGCCACCGGGGCTCAGCTCAGAAAGCCCTTTCTTATACACATATGATTGTCTATGAATTTATTTCTCTAGTCCACTAAGAATAACACAATTTCCCACTCTTTAATTTAGAGGCCTGTGTTGCCCTGATTCGAATTTATATAGACAAGCATAGGATCTTACATTGAGCAGATAACTAGGGTGAAGTTAAATTTCTTAATATGGATCTTTCAACCATGTCTCTGTAAGCCGTAGTGAATGACTGGGTGGGGTGTGACTGCTGGCTAAGGAGAGGAATTGCCGAAGACCAATGACTGCATCCTGAATGTTTCCAGATCCTGGCTTCCCGAATAAGATGTGAGTGTTGTCTGTGAGCAATAGACTATGAACCCAGCAGAGAGTAGAGTGATCTGGGAGAAATGGTTGGCATTAGACTATGACAATTAGAGATAGTGGGTGGAGACAGTCTGATCTCGGGCTTGTGGCTATTGGCTTTGGGCTGATGTAGAGAAGGATTCTCCTTCTTTGGTTGGCCAGAGTAGGTCAGATGTGTCCCTCCCACCAATTTTTCAGTAATCTAAACATATTTGTAGATAATGTTTCTTTCTTTCCTAAGAAAGATAAGAGACACACCTGAAATTTTTTTCTAAAATAAAATTATAAAAATGAAAAGTGATATGTGGAATTAATAGCTAATAAGTAAAAAGAAAAAGTATATATCAAGATTTACACATGTATTTCACTTTATGCTTATTCATAAATTTACCTAAATATTTCATCAGGCTAAATAATCCAAAAGGTAACATAAGTTTTCCAGCAAAAGAATAACAACTCTCATTTTAAAATTACACAGCATTAAACAGGAAACAATATTAAATAATTGTCTTCTAAAGAAAGAGTCAGGGTTGAGCCCCGATGGTGTAGTGGTTGTTCACGGGACTGCAGCCCACTGGGATGGAGGTTCAATTCCAGCTCCACAGGAGCAAAGGCTGGGCCTCCTACTCCCACCACCAGAAGGCAGTGATGCCCCCCTACAAAACAACAACAACAAAAGAGTCCACCAGTCTCCTAACTATAGAATATGAATTATAGCTAAAATTTAACCTTCATGAAACATATTTAGAGTCATTTGTATGTTTTCAGCATGTACTATATACATATTATACAATGTATTATGTAAATACAATATATAATATCAACATAATTTATTATATTGTAGATAATGATATATTCACATAGTATGTTTATGCCATACAATATATTATAAACACATATTTATATGTAAATTACATAGATATGACATGTTATATTGTGTATAATACATTCCAATTACTTATGGATAAACAATATATACACATTCTAATCATACATGTACATATTATACTTAATATACACACATGTATATCATACACATATATGCATGCATACAAAATATATTTATATATATAATTGGAGTGATTCCTGTCTAGTCTGCCTTGATTCATTCTCTTCTTATTGTGGCAGTTTATTTCATTCCCCAAGGGGAAAAAAATTTAGGAATCTGAAGAGTTGAGATAAATTATATAAGAAGTCAATTCTCTAACAAAGGCAAGTCCAGTGCTTCCTTTTTTCCATAGATACAGTATCATCTGTAACCCAAAGCCTATTTATTCTCATTTCTATTATATAAGGGTAAACCTTACTATTGAAAACCAATAATAAACCCCCAGTTTCTTTATTGAAAAACTATTAAAATACCTTTAAGGTGATCCAACATGGAAAAATGTTCTCTCTTTTATCTCAATTTCAAGATGATTTATTGTCAATGATTTAGACTAAAACTCTGGAAGAAATATGTATTTTGAAAATCCATCTATTATGTTTATATATTATATATATAATAATCTACTATATTAGTTAGAATTTGTCAAGCATATGTGAAAAAGGTATTCCTATTAGGAGTGATAGGGAATTTCTTTATCTCCTGATGATGAACTAACTCCCTGCATCCAGTAAAAAAAAATAAATAAAAATAGATTAAAGGTACATTAAATTTCTTCAAAAAGAAACAGATCAATTGTTCATGCAAGCATTAAAAACATACAAATTTTGAGAACTTCTTAGGTGCTAGTACAAAGAGTTAAGCACTGGTCAGTTAATGAGAAGACTGGCAGTTAGAAGCCCTCCAGAGGAAGACCTTGGAAAGGCCGGGCCCCTGCTACTGACAGGTTACAGCAGTGCACCGCCCATCGAACACGAAGCTTCCTACTCTGAAAACCACACAGCCCTGTGAGTCATCATCAATATGAAGGCAATTGATTTAATTTAAAAAAATTTTGTTCACTACAAAAAAATGTAAGGAAGATGCTGCCTTTGTTCTAGGTGATTTTGCATTTACTTTGGAGACATAAAACCTAATATTACGGAGAGATGAAATTGATTGCTCTATGCTTGAGTGTAGGCTCCCCAGTGCATTGGACTCCACCGCCACCTGTCTCAATCTCACCCTTTGCTCTCTGAGCTAGTTGTCCCTCCTAGGACCATCGTGCTTTTCTCTTTGGACTGCCAGTTTCAAGATTCAAAAACCTTGTCACATCGGGTAGTGGTTATGTGTCGGGCTGCCCACTGCAAGGTTGGCTGGTCATTTGAAATCACCTGTCACTCCACGGGACAAAAACTCAACTGGAGTCAAAAGTGAAGGACTCAGGATCTCGCAGGGGCAGTTCTTCTCAGCCCCCTGGAGTTGCTGCAATTGGCCATCAACTCTATGACAGAGAGTTTGGTCAATAGAAAAGGAAGGAGAAATAGTCATTGAACATATTACACACTGAACATATGATACCTCCCTCTCCTCCTAAATCTAAAAAAACAGCAAGCACTAGAATGGGCAAGGAACACCTTTTGCAGAAAAAGTGTCCTTTGAATTTGACATTATAGGATACAAAGAACTCAGGCAAAGCAATGATAGGCATGGGAGAAGACACAGTTTCAGGCTGCTATATTCTTTGTCTTCTTTTAAAAATAGAGTACTTAGGAATAAGCCGTTTAGCTCCAAAAATGTAGGTCAGCTGTTCTTTCAAAGCCTGGCAGAATGCACAAATCTGCTCCAAGAATAAGGACATATTGATAAACAAAATATGAGATTTTGCATAAGAATTGGAAAAAAGTGAAGCAACATTTCAAGTAGATAATTAAAATTTTTTAAATGAATTTTCAAGGAAATTTAGATTCTTCATGGATTTCTATCTGATTCAGAGGACTGAATCAGAGTGTGGGGTATTTCTTTGAGAGGTGGAAGTGTTTTTTGTTTTAAGCAAACTAATTCATGTTCTCCTTAAAAACCCAAGAAAACTGGATAGTGTTGGACAAATACAGTTTGAATAATTATCTAGTCCTTTGTGTATGAAAAGCCTCACCTCTTTGCTCTGGCAACTGTGGTAGTGTCTAAATTAATTGACTGTTTCTTAAGTCTGTTTAAAACTAAATGTCAGAGGTAGACTATGATTGCATTAGATCAAAGAAGTTATTTATTATTTATACTAGTCACTGAGTGTTTCAATAGCTTAAAAAACCAAACAAACTGACAAACAAAAGCATAACCTCAATCATATGATGAAATGCACTATTAAGAGAGAATGTCACTTTTAATCTGCTTTTGACCTATTCTAAGAGCTCTTCTTTCTCAAACTCTTCTAATCTCTTAATGTTATTGTCCATGCATTATTTTATAGCCACTAGTTTTAACAAGGTGTTATTGCCTAAACCCCAAATTTCCTGTTTCTGCTTTGTTGATGAAAAAGTATGCATCCCATTCACTTGGGAAATTATAATCAATTATTTTTTCTGTTTTTAGTATATGAATTCCTAATACAGCTTAATAAATTACTTTTCACACTGGCAAGAGAACAAAAAAAGGTCAGTTGTCTTTCCCTCAGTATAGACAGGTGAGTTAGTCCTCACAAGGAGTTGAAGATCAAGTTAGAGAAAGAAAGAGAAAAAATTGGTGACTAGAACTAGCAAGATGACCCAATTCCTCACTTACTCTGTTGGGACTATACAGATGAGATTTATAGGTTCAAGAATGATCCATATGTAGCCCATTCCAGAGTTTACAGGTTCTTGTATTTGTGGACAAATCAATATGTAAATTCTCTACTTTTTGTTGTCCAAATGAACAACTAAAAATGTTTTTGATGTAGCTACATTAAAGACAATAATCTTTGTATATAATTTTAACCATTAGGGAGTTTGGTATGTACTAAGAGGAATTTTAGGAGCAATACTTCCAATTCTGGGTTCTCCTAGCCATTGTCTTTCTGTGACCATGCTGATGACATGATATATTAGGCATGCTGAAAAAGAACCATGATATTGACATATGGGAGGAATATTCTCAAGGGCTGTCTGTCTCAGCGTAGATTATTTATCCTTAAAGCAAAACACACATGGTCCTGGCCTATGCCTGTGAAGCATTTACTGAATCTGGATGACAAAGGTTACACCCAGTGGGAATACATTTTTAAACTATGTAACATGACTACATATAAGAAACAGATGAAATATTTCATGTGGCTTTAGAGTAGATTTCACAGTATTCCAGATAGTTGCTAATGTAGAGTAAATCAGAAAAACTGCATTTGAAAGAACAATCCTCTTTTTTTGAAGGCCATGGAAGAGTCCACTTTTTCCTTTTGATCACCTAAACAATTTTCGTATTTTTATTGCTTTCTTTTAAGTATTGTCACTGTTCAAATTGGCAAACATAACTGGGTCAAGATAACATGAAAGGTGTGGTCTCACATTTTCTAAATTTCTCATGATACTGCCCAAATAGTAGATTACATTTTCTTCACATAGGTGATTATATGCCATGTAGAAACATTGAATACATATTTATAGTGTGTGGCCAATAATCCTATTATTTTCAAAAAGTAAACGCAAGTATAGGTTCATAAAACTAAAAGAAAAACAAATCCTTTGTGGAAGAGTGGATCTGGACCCATAGTGGCAGTGTACGATTAGATAGAATTTCCCTACTGGATTTCTAAGTCAACAAATCTTTACACAAGCAGACTGCCACACCTTCGTTTTGTGTAGCAGTTGACGGGTTCGAAACACTAATTTGTGATTCACAGTTCAGGTCTTAACCCTCGCACCGTCGGAGATCTTTGCGCCACAGGCAACTTTTCATTTCTCTTGGAAGCACTAATTTTTACCTTATCTAATATTAAAAATAACAACAAAAGATTTTCTTGACATTAAAAATTCAGTTAGGGAGTAGAGAGTGGGGAGGGAGGGGAAAATGAGGGTTCAAGTAGAAAGCAAATGTTTTGAGATTGATGAGGGCAACAAACGTACAAATGTGTTTGTCACAATGTATAAATGTATAGATTATGATACACGCTGTACAAGCTCCCAATCAAATGATTTTTAAAAAAAATCAGTATGCTACCAAGGCTAAAGAAACTGTATTTTTTGCACTGCTAACTTGGCTTCCTCTTCTCAATAGCTCAACTGTTATTTTGCACTAAGTTTAACGTAAAAGTGGATTCAGCACTGAACATTGTGTTTATAGGTTGGGCAGATACAGATAAAGTCTAGTCCTTTTTCAGAGGTACAAACAAAGGTACGGGAAAGAAATAATTGGTAAATTAGCAGTCACTGTACTGAGGGATAAACAAACAGAATCTAAGTGCCAGGAAGAAGCAATGGTAGATCTTTGTTTGGATCAAGGTAAGTCAAGTGTCAGCAGAAAAAAAAGGCAACTTAGATTTGAAGCAAGTGGCCATTTTCTTTAAGAAACACATCACCATATCATGATACCATAATTATTCTTAAAGGGAATGAGTAAAATTTTATAATGTTAAAACGGGATTTGATCGTTTTTAGCATCATTGATTATAAACAAGTTTCATAGAGAGCCAAATATGATTTTTTTGGAGGGGGCCATCACTGCCTCTGGTGGTCGTGGGCGCTACCCGCGCTGCTCCTGAGAGCTGCCGCTGGATTTGAACCACCAAGCCTGCGGGCCTCAGTCCCACACTCAACTACTTATGCCACCGGGATTCAGCCCCCAAATATGATTTTAAAAAGAGAATGCTTGAATAGGAGTCCCAAGTCAAAAGTTTGATTTAATGTATTTGTTCATTGACTCATGTATATTATTCACCCAGCATTTATGGAGACCAGTGAATATCCAGCTGATATTGTGGAGATGAGAAAGAATAGGTGTCCTCTGCAAGTCATAGGATTGTTGTAGGTAATGTGTAAGGATGGGAAACTGCTTTGTAAAATAAAATAATTCTCTCATTTTTGTTATTGCTGCTATAAATCCTGCTCCATATTCTCTGAAGAAAGTTAAGTCTCAATTCTCAAGTTTAGTGATAGAGTATCTTTTAAACTATGATCAAGAATAGTAGTGCTTCTTAGAGCAATGGAGCATATGAACATAAAATAAAATAAAACAAACCAGAGAGATTATTATAGTCCTTTCACATAAGTGAATTAGGATAAAGAAGTCAAGAGAAGTTTCGTCCTGTTAGGAACTTTAAAACTGATTAAGATCCCTTCTCCCATCTTCATGGTAAGGATTGCTTACTTGAGTTGATGCATGATTTAGACTCCCTGGAAGCACCTCTGACTCATATCTATAGCTGCAATAAACAACAATGGCTTTGGACCTACCTACCTCTTTCTGCCTTCCTTATTGTCACAGGGCCAGAGTCAAGCACGTATACATGGTCCAGTCTGCTTTCCCTATTCTGACCCCAACCATTCCTCCCATGCCACTCTGTCTTGGCTGGACTTGGTCATTCATTGCAAAGCCCACATAGAACTCACGGCAATAATCACATTTCAAGGGTTTTATTAGGGACAACACTAGGTTACCACCATCAGGATCAGTACATCATAAGGATCTGGTCATTGGGTTCTCAGTTTCTCTGACACATGGTTCCTTGGCTTTGATCTCCATGGGCCAGGAAGGCCGTCCATCTGTCACACAGTCTCACAGTTCCATATTGTCAGGCTAGATGAGAGGGAACCCCGTAGTGTTAGCACTGCTACCCTGATTCTCTGTGCCATGGTCTCTGTGTCAGCATTGCCAATTCTGGCACAGACCTTGCCTGTCCAAGGTCCTCCAGTTTTCTCCCTCTCCGCCAAAGATGACTGCTCTGCACAGCCAGTGGGCTGGTAAAGAAAAGTGACCTCTAGGAGGATTATAGGCTCTATTTGCAGAGTCCCACCCAATCATTTGGTGGGACTTAAGGAGGCTTGGGCAGCAGAGGCAAGTTAAGAAATTTCACCCCACCACAATAGTTAGTAATAAGCACAGGGAGTTTGAGGTATTCATTTTAAGCTTTTCATACCCACATGCACATCATCAGATCATAGACCAAGATTTCTGAAAGATCTCAGCTATGAACATAATTAAAACAATTCAGTAAAAGTAAATACATAACTACTTTGCTCTCTTCAAAGTCTTACTGCGAAATAGGGAAAGTGATAAAATGTTAAGTTTTTGGTAGGCATGTATGTGTGTGTGTGTGTGTGTGTGTGTGTGTGCATACCATGAACCCATAAAAATATAAAAAAGGATGAGTCCTACTGTAGATCATTTCAGAAACAAACGCTCATCAATTTTGAATTACAAGTTATTAAAATGTTATAAGCAGTCAAATTTCATTGGTATGTAGGCAATTCTGACTCGTAACAACCTTACAGGATGGAGTAGATCCTTGGGTTTTCAAGACTTTCAATCTCTACTGCAGTGGTTCTCAACCTTCCTTCATGCCATGACCTTTGCATAAAGTTTCTCATGTTCTCATAACTCCCCAATCATAAAATTATTTTCATTGCTACTTGATAACTGTAATTTTGCTACTGTTATGAATTGGGCAACCCCTGTGAAAGAGTTATTTGACCCCCAAAGGAGTCCAGAACCACAGGTTGAGAACCGCTGCTTTACTGGGCCACACAGCATCACTCATCTTCTACCTACAGAGCAGCTGGTGGGTTGCACCTCTCAACCCAATGTTGAACCCCCAGGTCTACCAGGACTCCTTAAACTGCTTCTAGAAGAATTATACTGGAGAATTTGGCAATGTTGCCAGGAGCCAGAATCTACTTGGTGATAACTAACATGGCCATGATATCTAAGAGTTTTAAAAATATATTTAAAAATGTGCTCCTCAATGAATATATGTTAGAGGACAAAAAAAAAACTCAACACGAATTTAGATCACTGAGAAAGTCTCATAAGAACAGGGGGTTTCTCTTCAACTCTCAGGAAGCAAGTGATGCAAACGCGCAGGCAGGGAGACACAGGATGACTGCATAGCCAGAAAGTTCCATGGAGTCTCTCCCCATCTTTCTGGGCTCCAGTACAGGGAGCCAAACTCAAAGAGAATAGGTGACCCATGATGTGGTTTTGAATGGCTCTGAGCCTCTCCCTTAATGAGGAAAAAGGAGAAAAGAAAGAAGGAAAAAGGAAACAGAGCTTTCAGCTGCATATGCTTTCTTCAGCTGTGTAACAGGAATCTCTGGAAATAATCTTCCATAACCGAAGGAAGAAAGAGCGACACATGGCCTTTCACAGAGACAAACAATCCACAGGGAGCCCTGCTTCGCCACAGCGACAACAGCATGGAGCAAACTGTGATGAACACTGACGATGACATTCAAATTGAACATGAATGAAATTAGAAAAGAAACAGCTACCATAGAGACCGAGTTTTTATCATCGGAGAGACGCTGGAGATGCAGCCAAAGTAACTTAGTGAAGGTGAATTTATCGACATCAATGAGAAAAAATGATCTGACCTAAAAGAAAAGTGAAGATAGACCAGATTACTTGAGGTGAGGGACAAGGTTTACCTTCCTGAAACTCTCACAGATAGTGCACGACATTGCAAGTACATGGGCTATCACGCCAAAGACAGACCCACACTTGAAAGAAGTTCATCACTTGGTTAGGGCAGTTACTCTTTATCGCACATCGAGAAGACAGCAAGCACCTGCAAACGGATTGCTGCACTTTTCTTTAACACACGAACAAGGCAATACTCAATGTTGCTATGTTTTTAAATGATCAAGTACATTAAATGATTATTGCTTTTTACTATTTTGTCTTAGCTCTAAACTTGTAAGTATAAAAAAGAACTTTCTGTGTTTTGAGAAAAATATGAAAGGTGACAAAATAACTATGTTTTTACCCACTGACTTTTAAAACAGAGGCTTGGTAGGGGAAAAAAGAAAGAACCCAGCCCATTTAATAACGAGATAGGATAACATGACTGTTTTCTTTTTCTGGATGAACAATTAAATTAATATTTGTCTGTATAGCTCTCTAATGGAATGAGTCTAGATGAGAAACACAAACCAAGTCCTAGAAGGAGTTAAAAACTGTAGCTAAATAATACACCTGACAATATCCTAAAGGAACATTTTGAAGATATACGAAGTTGGTGTTAAGTACCATCAAGTTGGTATTACCTCACTGAGGCTGTCTTCAACAACAGGACCACATTGCTTATCCTTTGCCAGTCTCACAATTGTGGTTATGGCGGAGCCCACTGTGGCAATCCATTTTTTAGAAGGTGAACCTCTGTTGTGCCAACCCACCACTGCACCAAATTTCATGGCCCTTTCCTGGCCTTGCCTCCTCCTGATTCCAAGTCCAAAGTACATGAGCTGAAGTCTCCCTATCCTTTCTTCTATGGAGCTTTGTGGGTGTGATTTACATCTTATAAAACCATTGCAAACCCCCCCCCAATATTGCAATTTATTCCACACTGCTTTCTAAGGAATGGGGAGAAGAGTGGACAGTTTAAGGAGCTGAATTTAAGAACGTAAAAGCTATCCGATGAGCCCAGAAATCAATAAGCGCAACAACAAAACGACAGACAATAAATAAATCTTGTGCAGAGAAACCACAGGATGAACCCATATGACCCTATCTAAATTAAGCTTGACTTTTGGTCTGTAGGCTGAAATAATTTATGCTAAGTGACAAATAATAAGTTTCCACGAAGTCTTCACACTTCCATTGAAAACCCTGTTTAGGGGATTGTGGGCTTTCATGCTCAGCTGGTCTTTATGTATTCTAGGAAGGTCTATAATAAAGATATTTCTTAGACTTGAGCAGAAGGGGCAGTTTGAAGGGAGGAATTTGAGATAAGACTATTGTTTGAACTCTTAATTAGCAGATGGGTCCCTCTCAAAAAGCTTGAGGCACCACTGTTTTGTTCTTAAACAGAAAGGCGATTTCTTGCAGGATAATCTATAATTTACAGAATTTTGAAAGCGGTTTGGATAAACTGAAGGTTATTAGCACCTATAGCACAGAAGAGGGGGCTGGTAATCAGGCACCATGCCAAACTAGCAGATGGGCCGAGGTGTATGCCTACAGAGAGGCTTCCAGGGGCAGTGGGAAAACAGCCACAAGATGATTGGAGACCAGACCTCATTTTTTAAAACACAGACATAGCTGTCCTGGCACCTGAGAATGCTTTAGAGAATTGAGATCAATACAGCATATAAAACAGAGGCCTAATAATATTCATGAGTTAAAAGACAAATTTGGCGAGCCAGTTATGTTTGGGGACACATGTAACAACAAATGGGCTTTGCCAAATCCCATGGGTGGGCAGTGCAAATTCTATGAGCAATTCATGATACAATATCCACATCCTTCTGTAAGTCACTGTAAACAAACATCTAAATCAGTAAAAAAAAAATGACGCTGTCTACAATTGGTGAAAGTTACTGAACAAGAACCTGGTTAGCATTAACTGAATTCATAATAATTCTGGCACCTGCCTGGTGGCTGTCTATCCACCAGTGTTTTCAGTCCCGCACTGGGTTTTGCCCTAGAGCTTCATGTCATCCCACGTGCTTCTGTTAAGACTCTGGTCTTCACAGTTAGTTGGATCTTGCTCTTGGCAAAACTGCGAATCTGAGAATCCTAAGAATCTGACCTGAGAGATAGTGTGAATTTTGAAACTGGATATCTATAAATAGTGTAAATTCAAGAATGTTAAAAATCCTAACAATGTTGTCTGGGGTGTACAAACACAAAAGATATTTAGAAACTTTAATCTAGTAGATAGCCAAGAAGCACACATTTGCTTGAATCTTAAGCTTTTATGGGAACAGTTGCTTTAACATTTAAGTTTTAAAGCATGATTGGATGAAATGTCAATAAATGCAAATGAGTTTTTTAAAACAAGTTTCCTGTGAGGCAATATATTGTTCAGCTCACAGAGTTTACATTTAATTGAAACTGATCTCATTATACTCTGGGGGATATTGTAGTCAGAATTTGACCTTCCTAACTTTAACACCCCTATCAAATCTCTTTTCAGTGCTGACCTTGATCAGTATTGGTGTGTGCATGTATATATACATTTTAATAATAATTGTTAGTAAAAGGGTGCGTGAAATTAATAATATTTCAATTATAGTCTTCACGAAGTGGCACTTTTAAAAATATGATAGCATTTGACCCCATTTTTAAAGAACAGGTACTATGGTGCAAAGGGAAGGGTATAATTTGACAACATATTCTTTTAAAAATATATTCTCAGGTCTACCTACTATCTTTTAAGAGAACTCAATTTACGTGGAAGACTGCAGATGGTAGATTTTGCCCTTATCACAATGCCATATTTTATGATGAGATCTCTGAGCTCCGTACACTACTTGTTTTCATCATAAGAATAGCAACAAACTGATCAAAAATCATAAGTTATAGTTAGGAAGCACAGAGTCAAAGCAAAGATTTTTATTTATCCTATTACAACCACTAGGCTTTCCAAACACATCCTGCTTGCCAATTCATATGAGTAACATATATATATATATATATATATATATCACTTTTAGGATTGAAAAAATAGGATTCAGTGTATGGCAGTTAAAAATGAATGGAAATGGTAGGTGACAATCGGGAAGTCTTAGCAAATATTTTTGGCTCCATTTTATACAATTGTGCTTTGCTGAGGAGATATCACTGAATACATGTCACTAAAACAGATGTGTATGTTCAAAGAAACAAGCACATAAAAGTTATTTGCTCTATTTTGCTTTTGATAAATTATTAAAATCATTTCATTATTTATGATGAGTATTAATTTCAGCCTTTCTTCCAAGGATCTTTTACTGATTCTTCTAATTAAAAATAATCAACAATAGTCAACAACATTTCTGCCTAAAATTAATAGCTGTAAATCTCCAGTGGCCTGTGATGAAATGTATTATGTTTCTGACAATAAAATAACATAAAAGTTCAAAAGTACCCTATCAGTGAGGTTGTCTTAAAATGGTGTCTGAACTATACAACACATGATAAATTCAGTCAAACAAAGAATTTGCTCTCACGCGGTAAACGTAATTCAGTGTTAGGCTGAATTAAAGCACAAACATACAAATCTAATTAAATCTAACTAGGTTTGTTCATCATTTGCATAAACAAGTTGCATTTTATTAGCCTTCACCATTCACCATTTTATATTTAAGTGTGCATTCTTTAAGCACAGAAAAATAAAAAGAAAATAAACCACAACTGAAAACTGAATACAGATTAATGTATCAAGTAGGAATGAACTCTTACTAAATTCATGAAATAGATCTAAGCTTCCCTTCTGAGGTCATTTTTTGCATTATTGACTGAGGCTGGGGACTCCTATGAGATACAATTCACATAATACTTGGAAAATCAACCACATTATCTTCAGCTGAAAGGCAGTCATTACGGTAATAAGGGAAGAATGACCTTAGTTTAAACAAATAGTAGCTTTCTGTGGAGTAAGCAATTTGCCAGCACACACTGCTTTATGAATTTCCTAAATGTTTTCTATCTTTATGTATTTCCACTGACATATACCTACAAATAGAAATGGTGAACTCATATTTATTATTTCTCCTAATAGCATAAAAACTCCAGAATTATTAGAAATAATTTATATCACCTTTATCATATCTGAAATCTGTTACTGAAACAACTGTCTAAGAAGAGTACGTACACACACAAATTATATAATTAGAATTATATTTAGTAAATATGAGAGTAAAGCATCTTGTAACTCGTCTATCATTAAGATGTCTTATTTATTGGTTTTATCTAAGATAGTCTTTTTAATTAAGAGGCAACAAAGGACATGAATAAATAAAATTAATTTAGAAAACATATTTATGATTCAAAGCTCATATATTGTTTTCCAGAAAGATATCAAATAAAACCTTTCTGTTGCTGAAAAATGTTGAAAAATAACTAAGACTTTCATCTCATGTTCCAAAAATGGCTAATGTTTAATTATTAAAATGAAATAAACAAAGCTGGTGCCCTTTGGCCAATTCTCGATCATGATCACCTCACATATTACAGAGTATATCTCTGATATAGGATTTTCTTGGCTACATCTTTATGGAAATAGATTATCAGGAATTTCTTCTCCAACTTCCCTAGGAGATTTTAAATTGCTAAAAATCAAGAGTAGTCAGTAATAACAAGTAACTTCGCCCAGGAACCTAAGGAGTATGTTATTACCCATCATTATGTTGGTGTGGGTACATTTATCTGATTATATTGAGAAGACAGACAATATGTTCTATATTTTGGTCAGGTATTTACATTGGCTGGATATCTAAGACTGTGATGTGAGGATGTGGTCGATGTACCTGAATACTGTTAAAGCAGCAGTTCTCCATTTTACCAGCACATTAGAATAAGTTAATGTAGTAGTAGTCAGATGATTTTATGTCAACTTGAATTTTTTGAAAATGTAGAGGTAGAGTTCAACTTGTCAGACGGGCCACAGTCTGATGAGGTCTTATTGTCAGAGTGCCCTTCTCATAAGAGGAAGATCGGATCCTCCCTCTCTGTTCCATTGCTTTCCTGCTTGCTGGAACTCTGCCTGCCTCCAAGGGTGGACCCACATGGTTCACCCAGCCCTGGGAGCTCTAGGTGTGTGCTTCATTTCCACTGACTTTGGATCCACACAACTATGCATTCACTGGCCTCTGATCTTCCTGTATCCCATATTAGCTTTCTGTGTCATCCGCCTGCAGCTATGAAAGTCTTAAGAGAGCTAGCTTAGGAATTATGGACTCAAGTTGGACTTGGCTGGTATACTTTCTTGATATACAATTATGTCTTGATGTAAACTCTTCCTTATACATAGGTGTGTCACTGGATTTGTTTCTCTAGACAGCCTAACACATCTAGGTTAGATTTTAACCACTCTGACTCTGGTAATACTCATCTATTGGATTGGAACAGGTCATGCATATTGAAGCTCCAGTGTACAAATTACTGCTTTGGAAAGAAGAAGCTAAGTGCAAGTTTGGCCTTATTTATGGGATTTTCTCACTGAAGTATACAAAACTCTTTCATAGTCACATTATTTTACCTATAATTCAATAGGAAATTAAAAATGCATAGTGCTTCTCACACTATGAAAATTAGATAAAGTTTATCTCTTCTATAACACTTATCTAATTCACAATAAAATTTTTTAAAAAAAATAAGCTGATAGAGGAGAGGACATCCTGGCCCACCAAGCCCCAAGGACGATGTCCTTGCACAGAACAGACAATGCATGGGAAGGACCACAGGGTTGGCCCCACTATGGGACACAGTGTCCCTCACTGAACCATGCTGTTGCTGCAGAGGAGAGGACTGGAGACACAGTGTGGGAAAAGCGCACAGTCTGATTCTGTCACGCTGGGGTGAGGCCCTGAGGGCATGCAGCAGAGCAGCAGAGGGAGCAGAGTGATGAAACCCCTAGGGATACCAAAAATAAACTTTGGAGACCAAGTGTTGCACTCCATCAGACAACTGGAAAATGCATCCAGGCCAATGAACAGACCTCAACTATTTATAGGCTTTTCCATTTTTTGCCAGTGGCTCTCTTTTTGTTACTGTTATTTTGTTCTTATTTTGTTGTTATTGTTTGTTTGGTTATGACATCCTTTGTTGTTTTATTTGACTTTGCATGGATTTTGGACTTATTAAATGTATCTGCATGTCTATCTATTTAAGATAGGCAGGATAAATAATATGGAGATGAAAAGAACAGGATCCACAGTTCCGGAGGGTTTCGGGAGAAGTGGAGGTGGGATAAAGGAAGGGGGATATACCAATCCAGGGACAAGGGAACAAGTGAACTAAAATCAGTGGAAGGAAGGTTGTAGTATGCATAGTGGGGCTCAATGTAGCAGTGAGGAATGACTAAACCCGAATGAAGGCCAAACGTGATAGTGAGCAAGAGGAAGGTTAAAAAGGAACTGGAGAAAAGAATCAGGAGGCAGAGGACATATATGAAGGCTTAAATACAGGCGTGTGTGAGAGTGTGTGTGTAATGTAGAGAGAGAAACAGGAATAGAACAAAGTACACATATCTATATGTTAAGAATTAAAGTTGCAGATGGACATTGGATCTCAACTCAAGTACTCCATAACACAAGAACACTTTGTTCTAACAATCTGGCGTTAGGTGATGTTTACCTTCCTGACACGATCACTGAAGACAAAATGGATGTATATGCAATGGTGAAGAAAGGTGATGGTGCCTGGCTATTAAAAGATATAGCATCTGGGGTCTTAAAAGATTAAAGCAAAACAAGTAAGTGACTATCCAGTTCAGAAGCAAGAAAACCTACGTGAAAGAAGCACACCAGATTATGAGGTATTGATGGGATCAGGTATAAATCATCTAAGACTTAGAATCAAACCGTATCCAAGGTGAATGGGGTGAGGGCATGGAGTGGAGACCCAATGCCCATGTGTAGAAAATTGGACATCCCCACACAGAGGGATCAGAGGGAAGAGATGAGTCAGTCAGGGTGTAGTATAGCACTGATGATGCTATATGGCTATGTAGTATAGCATCTTCCAGCTCTTTCGTGCTTCCTTCTCCCCACAATCATGACCTGAATCCACCTTACAAATCAGATTAGACCAGAGTATGCACACTGCTACAAAAAAGAGCCTGCAACACAGGGAATGCAGGATAGATAAACCCCTCAGGACCAACAAGGAGAGTAGAGATACCAGGAGGTTTAGGGGAGCGTGGGGGGAGAAAGGAAGAATTGATCACAAAGATCAAACTAGGAACTCCTCTAAGGGGGATAAATAATAGAAAATTGGATGAGGGGTGCCTGAGGATGATGTAAGATATGCCAAAAATAATCTATAACTTATCAAGAGTCTGTGGGGGATGGTGGGTGCGGGATGGAGGGGGAAGAAATGGAGAGTGGATATCAGGGACCGAAGTGGGAATAGACTGCTTTTAAAAGATGATGGCAAAAAAAAAGATGATGGCTGCACATGTGTAAATGTGCTTGACACATTGGAGGAATGTATGGATTGAGTTGAGAGATATAAGCGCACCCAATAAAGGTTTTTTTTTTTTAAAATCCTTTTATTCAGGGCTCATACAACTCTTATCACGATCCATACATAAGTCCATGGTGTGTCAAGCACATTTGTACATCCATTGCCCTCATCATTCTCATAACAGTTGCTTCAAATAAAAGTATTTTTTGAAACATTTAAAAAATAAAATAAAATCAAAATTCTCACACTTGGACCAATAGACAACATCATGGTGAAGGAAACATATTTGAAAATGTTGATAGTTTTGTTTTACTTGAATCAATAATACATGTGAATGGAAGCAGCAGTCAAGAAATCAAATGATCCCCAAATGAGAGGTGCACTGAATACATCAGCCAAATGCCCCCCAAAATGAAAAAAGGGAACATAGCCTCAGCATAGTGGGTGGCTTCAATACACTGCTCTGTGAGAAAGAGAGATCACATGGAAAGAAACTCAACAAGGAGGCTAGGGCTCTAAACACTATAATCAGACAATTTGATGTGATGGATATTTAACAAGCTTTTTATCCAAATACAAACAAATTCACATTTTTTTCAAGTCCACGTGGCACATATTCGATGATCCAGAACATGCTGGGATATAAGGTGAATATACATAAATTTAAGTGCATTGTTATCTTACAGACCTCTTTCTCCGACTACTGTGCCATAAGACTGGAAATCAACAAAAGGAAGATGAAGAAAACAAGAGCAAACAATTGGAGAAGAATAACTTCTATTGCAAGAGGATTGTTTACTGGCCCAGTTCAGAGATGATATTAAAAATTTCTAGAAACCCATGAGAATGAGAACACAATGTACCAAAACTTATGGGGCACAGCAAAGGTAGTTATCAGAGGAAGTTTCATAGCAATACATGCACACAAGAAAAAGTAAGAGAAATTTGTGGTTGATATGCTGGCTTAAATTTACAGGAACTAGAGCAGATTCAATAGGACAATCCTACTAATTGTAAAAGAAAATAAATAATAAAATCAGGACTGAGATTCAGGAGGGGGAAAAGAAGAAATCTATGGAAAAAATTAATGCTGCTAAAAGTTGGTTCTTTGAAAGGTAAACGGATCAACATACCTCTGGCAAACCTAATCAAAGAAAGGAGAGAACAAATTTCAATAACAAGGATTAGGGATGAAAGAGGGAACATTGGGTGGCCCCGGTTGTGCGCGGGACTGCGGCCCACTGGGACGGAGGTTCAATTCCAATAGTGGGGCTGGGCCTCCTACTCCCACCACCGGAGAGCAGTGATGCCCCCCCCCCAAAAAAAAAAAGAAAGAGGGAACATTATAACAGACTCTAATGAAATCAAAAGGATAATAACATAGTACTATAAATGACTGTACTTCAATGAATTCAACAACTTGGAATACATGGACAGATTCTTGGGAAAAAATATCCTTCCCTAGACTATCCCCAAGGGAAGTCAAGAATCTCAACAGATTCATAGCAATAGATGAAATAGAAAAAGTTATCAAGGTATTACCAACAAAAAAATCCCCTGGGCCAGATGGTTTCACAGGAGAACTCTACCAAGAATTCAGGGAAGAATTGGCACCAATCCTACACAAACTCATCCAGAACATAGAAAAAGATGGCAAATTCCCAGACTCCTTCTATGAAGCTAGTATAACTCTGATACCAAAACCAGGCAGGGATCCCACAAGAATCAAGGACTACAGACCAAATATCTTTAATGAACATCAATGCAAAATTCCTTAACAAAATACGGGTTAATAAAATTCAAAAGTATATAAAACAATTCATCCTGACCAAGTGGGGTGCAGGGATGGTTCAGTATATGAAAGCACATTAGCATCACTCACCACATTGACATGAAAAACTATAAGAACCACATGATAATATCTATAGGTGTGTAAAAAGCTTTGACATCATGCAACACCGATTCCTCATTAAGACATTCAGGAAGATAGGAAGGAAGGAAAATTCCTGAAGATAATACACATTATATATGAAAACCCAACAGTCAATGTGGTAGTCAATGGATAAAAAGTGAACACAATTCCTCTGACAAAGTGGGCCAGATAAGGATGACCTTTGCCCTCACTCCTATTTACCATTGTACTGGAGGTTTTAGTTAACAGCATAAGGGAAAAAGAAAGACATCAAAAGTATTTGTCTGGGAAAGGAAGAGGTCAAACTATCATTATTTGCAGATGATATGATTTTATATGTGGAAAATTCCAAAAGCTCCATAAGGGGGTATGGAGGCAATAGAGAAGTGTGACAGAATTGCAGGAAACAAGATCAACAAACAGAAGTCTATCAGACTACTATATACATTTGATAAGACCACAGAAGAGGAGATCAAAAAGGTGGTACTCTTCACAATAGCTAAGCACAAATGGATATATCTAGGAATACACCTAACTAAAATAACAAAACATTTATATGAGCAAAACTATCAAATACTATTACAAGAAACCAAGAGTGACCTCAACAAATGGAAGAAAACCCAAAGCTCATGGATTGGAAGACTCAATATAGTAAAGATGTCAGTTCTTCCCAAAGCACTATTTAAGTTTAATGCAATTCCGATATAATTATCCTCATCCTTCTTCAAAGAAATGGAAAAACTTATCACCGACTTCATATAGAGAGGGATGAAGCCCTGAATTATCAGAGAAGTTCTCAAGAAGAACAGAGTAGGAGAGCTTGCTTTACCTGACTTTAGCTCATATTATACACTCATAGTGGTCAAACTGCATGGTATTAGTATAATGACAGATACGCAGATCAATGGAAAAGAATTGCAAACCCAGAAATAAAATAATCAACCTACAGACAAGTGATTTTTGATAAGGGCCCCCAAAATACCAACTGAGAAACAGATGCCCTCTTCAACAAGTGGTGCTTCAAAAAATGGATACCTGTAGAAGAATGAAGCAAAACCCTTACCTTACTTCATGCACAAGAACTCAAGGTGGATCACAGACCTTGAGATATAACCCCAAGCCATCTGTGAGGGAATTGGGAACAACCTGAGAACTTTAGTGCAGGTAATACATAGGCTACCAGAAATAGGGAAGGACACAAATACAGATGAATCACAAATTGACAAATGGGATATACAGAAAATGAAATACCTGTGTATATCAAAAGAAATCACCAATAGAGTAATAAGAGAGCTGGAAAAACATCTTTAATAATGACATATCAGACAAAGACCTTATTACTAAAACCTAAAATACTCTGTTAGCTTACAAAAGTAAAAACAAAAACTAATTGTTTACTGAGCAGGTGGGCCAAGAAGTTTCACAAGGTGAAATCTGAATGGTCAATAAACATATGAGAAAATGTTCCTGACCATTAGACATAAGAGAAATGGAAATTAAAACAATAACGAGATACCACCAAACACCTTCAAAGGTAGTCCAATTAAAAAATTCAGAAATCAACAAGTGTTGGAGGAGCTGCGGTGAGATAGGAACTCTCATCCATTGATGGTGGACCTGTAAGTATGTACAACCAGTATGGAAATCAATTTGATGATATCTAAAACAGGTGGAAATTGAGCTACCATAAGCAAAAGGGGCATAGGGAAAAAGCTACTGTATATAAGTATTCCTGGGGTGAGGTCCAGGTATTATGGCAGGAGCCAGACCAAATCCAGGGATACATATGGTAGCCAAAAAAAAGGAGGGAGATGAGGAAGAAAAAGGAAATGAGTAGCAGGGAAACAGGGTACTAACTCGCCCAAGGGAAGGGTATTGTTTATATTTCACCAGGGAAATAGGGACCAGACTTCAACCCGGTGCTCAAAGATGCGAATGCAACATACCAGCATGAAGCAGGGTCTGAGGTCTGAGGGGTCAGCCCCAATCCAACTACATAATCAGCCTCCCATCCCCCAAGAAGAATTTACTTCAGAGGACAGCACTGAAGCTACAGCTCAGGAAGAGGGATATGTCTGATCAGCGCACAAAGGAGCAAGTGAAAGGGGAGGAAGAGAAAGTGGAGCACATCCTGGCCCAACAAGCCTTGAGAACAATGTCCTTGTTCAGAGTATCCAATCTACAGAGAGAACCTTATGGCTGACCCCACTATGACATGACACCCCTCACTGACCCATAGGCCTATGGTAGCCATCTAATCAGATGTCAATTTGAGATTAAGAGTGTACAGGTGGAGTCTAGCCTGTCAATCTGGAGATAGTCAATGAAATGTCAGTGTGGGCATGAACTTCTCCTGAGAATTCTGGGAAATGTGGTAATTCCTTCTTTGAGGTGGCGACACACTCTCTCTCAGTTCACTTCCTTGGAGACTTTATACTGGCAACACTTGCTTGGAGACTCTTTACTGACAAGACGACTTCCTGCGAGACATCCCTGAGGAGAAGTCACACTGAGTTACCCTAGTGCCCTGAGCCTGACAAGTCACATGAATGCAACCAGACCACTTGGAGACCCCTGCTAGCACCGAGATGTTTACAATGCCACTGGATCTGAAGGCATTCTACCCATCTGGCTTGTGATCACCCTGCGTTCAACATCACTGCATGTATTTCGTGAGTCTGAAGACTTTATAGACTGGTATCAGATATATAGGCTAATATCAGACTTATGACCTTGGATTGGACTGGGTTGTGATGTACTGTTGCTCTTGTATATAAAACTCTTACACTCACATGAGTGTCCATAAATTTGTTTCTCTAGTCTACCCAGACTAATACAACGCTACGAGGGACAACACTGGAGACACAGAGTATGAATTACGCCCTATCTGACCCCACTGCACTGAGGCAAAACACTAATGCCATGCAACAGAACTGGAAGGGGAGTGAAGCAAGGAAGTCTGAGGGAGTGTCAAATACACTTTGGGGGTCAGGGTATGGCACCTCATCAGACTCAACAGGAAAACACTCCTAAAAGTCAGCAAACAGACCTCAACCTATTTACAGGCTTTCTTTTCTTAAAAAAAATTTTTCTTTTTGTTGCTGTTGTTTTGTTTCATTTTGCTGTTTTGTTTTGCTCTGTCTTGTTTTTGTGCATATTATTACCTCTGCAGGTTTAACAAGATAAGATAGACTGGATAAACAATCTGAAGGAGAAAAAAATAGGACCAAGAGTTCCAGGGGAACATGGGAGAGGGGAAGGTGGGGGAAAGGTATTGGTGTTAACAAACTCAAGGACAAGGGAACAACAAGTGATCCGAAGCCAGTGGCCAGGAGGGTGAAAGATGTCTGGTAGGGCTAGATCGAGGGTAATGTAACTGAGAGGAATTACTGAAACTCAAATGAAGGCTGAGCATGATAGTGGGACAAGAGGAAGGTAAAAGGAAATAGAGGAAAGAACTAGGAGGCAAAGGGAATTTAGAGAGGTCTAAGTACAGGCCATGTACATATGTAAATATATTTATATATGACAATGGGAAATAGTTCTATATGCACATATTTATAGATTTAGTACTAAGGTAGCAGATGGCCATTGGACCTTGACTCAAATACTCCCTCAATGCAAGAACATTATGTTCTAATAAACTGGCATTTCATGATGCTCACCTTCCTGACATGATCGCTGAAGACAAATGTGTTCTTAAGCAAATGTGCTGAAGAAAGCTTATGGTGCTTGGCTATCAAAAGATATGCCTCCTGGAGTCTTAAAGGTTTGAATGTAAATATGTATCCATCTATCTCAGAAGCAACAAAGCCCACATGGAAAAACCACACCAGTCTGTTTGATCATGAGATATTGAAAGGATCAGGTGTTAGACATCAAAGAACAAAAAACCACATTATTGTGAATGAGGAGGAATGTCACCTGGGGATGCAAAGCCTATCTATAGGCCACTGGACATCACCATACAGAAGGGTCATGGGATGGAGCTAAGCCAATCAGGGTGCAGTGTACCAATGATGAAACATACAACTTTCCTCTTGTTCTTCCTCCCCCCCCACCCCCACCCCCACCCCCCCGTTCCCCACTATCATGATGCCAATTCTACTTTACAAATTCGGCTAGACCTAAGGATGTGCTGATACAGATAGGAACTGGAAACACAGGGAATCCAGGACAAATGATCCCTTCAGGACCAGTGGTGAGATTGCTGATATTGGGAGGGTGAAGGGAAGGTAGAATAGAAAGGGGGAACCTATTACAAGGATCTACATATAACCTCCTCCCTGGGGGACCGAAAAAAGGAAAGTGGGGGTGTGGAAGCCAAACCTTTACAAAACAGCACCTGCCATTACAAGATGGCGCTTGGCCGCACCCTGATTCTCTGCCTGAAAGTGATAAACAAGTAGCACTGCGCATGCTCAAGAGTAACTGGTGATGCAATCGAGCCCCTGCACCAATCACATAGAGCCACGCCTAAAACAGGCTATAAAAGCTTTGGGCTTTTCCTCCTC
>PVJH01019267.1:0-43583 GCA_004026705.1 Nesogale talazaci | reverse complement strand
TCCGACAACACAGTACACATGATTTTCCAGTACACATGGATCATTCTCCAGAATAAACCATTTGTTAGGCCACAAAACAAGCCTCGACATATTGAAGACATGGCAATCATAAACAGCGTCTGCTCAGAACAACACATTATAAAGTGTAAAATGAGATTGATGGACCTATGATGTACAAAGGCCTAGACCCTTAAGACAGACACCAGACACTGATGGTCCATTAGTCTGTGTTCAGCCACTAATCCACAGATCCGGATAACTGACCTAGTGAGCAGATCTCAGGAGAAAATCACGAAGACACAATGTCTTGGAGAGTACACCTAAGAAAACACGATGCCAGTGCTTCTGCATCAAAACATACAGGGTTGCCATAAGTTAGGATCAACTGTCTGGTAACAGGTTCTTTTTTTCTAGAAGTTTTGTTTTTCTTCATGCTCCCGGCTCTCACAAAAATGGGTTTGTAATCGATCCCTGCCTTGACGTATGGGGCATATGCTGAAAGAGGGAAAACTTGCAGATACTGAACGAATGAGTCATGAGTCCACAAACATGAGAGTGAAGATAGGATCGTGAGTGGCTTTATTTGAGAGAAACTCAGATTGGAAAGGTAGGAGAGAAACATTGAAAAATGGAGTTGATTTAGTGGATAAGCAAAGCATGAAACTTACTTGTACCCATACAACACTTCACGACTCAATCATGAAGAGCAATGAAGTCCTGAATTATGTCACCACAAGGATAGCCCTGCTCACAGTTTGCACGGTGAAAAAGTCGGCTGATGTGCAAGAATAAAACATCACTTCAATTATATTAAATAAGCAAAGATATAGAAACCAAAGATTATTTATGCTTGCAAAAGGTGAACTCTACATCTTGGTGGGAAAAGTCTTCCTCATCTTCTTCCTATGGAGCAGCTGGAGGTTCTGAACCACCCTTGGGTTGGGAGTTCAGTGCTCAATCCATATTGCTACCAGGGCCCCTTACAGGACAGGGACAGAGGAAGGAGGGGAGGTTTCGTTTCAGGGTATAGAGTTTGGACAGTGAGAAAGGTTGCCCAATTTCAAAAATGTAATGGAGAGCAATGAATGAGGATGATCGAGAATTATCAAATCAGTCAGCATTTTAGTGTGTACATTTTCGAGGCAATAGTAAAAATCCTGGAGGAGTGAAGATAAAGAAACGGTGGAAATTATACTGTGGTAAAAAGGAGAGCGAATTCTTCTATGGACCTGATGCAGCTCTTCATATGTCATCATCAAGAAATTCTCTTTCCCTCTTATTTGCAGCCAGCCTTGACAATGGTCAAACCATGATCCAAAAGGAACTGAAAGAGAAGTCGGGAGAAAGGGGGCACTGGTTGGGTCATCTGTGTGTGCTTGGAGGCCTGGCTATTTCTTGCCCATATGAACATGTCACAAGCACTTGAAGGATAAAGGAGTGAAGGCATGGAGAGTCTCAGTTCTTTCCCCCAAATCATTACAAATAGGTTTGCCATCACCACTTCAGTGGGAAATCACTTGATATCATTTCAGATAAAGTATTTCAGAATAGTCTCTCATCCATGTGGATGAGAAATGGTATTTGGAGGTTGATGGGAAATAAAATTAGCAAATGGATAAGAAAAGTTTGAACTCACTGTATTTTGCATTTTCATCTAGAAAGCCACCCCACCCCATCAACAACAAACAGTCCTGTACCCCACTTCCTATTGTCTGATCTTTAGTATTCACTTTCCTATGGTTGTTATCCAGCTAAGTTCATGGGTATCATAATTTACACAATTCCGCCCATTTCTTTATATTTGGCTCTTAATACAATGGCAGAGAGATTATTCTTCATAGCATAACAGGGTTCCTTTCATTTTACAGTTGTATAATATTTCATTAGATTATTTGTGTTCTATTTAGTTTTTATTCTTATGTCTTAGCAATTGCAAGTAATGCTAAATTGAATAGTTCTTTAGACCTCTCACCAAACTACTTTTTCTTTAATCAATCTATCTCTGTATACCTAGGTCTTTGACAAGAAATACAAATTTTATAGAAAATGAATGCACCCACGTTTAAATGCATAGTGAAGGTTGCTATAGTACCAAATTATACTCCATCCTGAAGGTTGTGTGTTTCCCTTGAACTTCGTGAGTAAGATCTTCAAATTATCTTCACCTCAGGAAGGTACCTTATGTGAAGGTACTTTCACAACTGAAAATGCTTCTGTGTATTCCCCAAGGTGACAATGAAAAAGAAAATTATCCAAAAATTTCTCCAAAATGTCCAGAAAGAAAGGAAACCCTACCAACACCTTAATTTTGGTCAATACGACCCATTTGATGATGAAAATATTTTATATTTGATTATGGTAATGATAGTGCATCTTTTAAAATATATGTTCAAACCATTGACTTTTATGGCATGTGAATTATATGTCAATAAAGCTGTTTCTAAGAGAAATATTTTAAAATGCATTTGGATTTTGGACATCCAGGAATCTAAGATAGAAATTTTTGTTGTTTCATACAACTATGTTGCAGAAGTTTATTACAGCAGCAAAAATATCTTTAGATGATAATATGGTTTTTTAAGTCATGGAATTGTTCCTCCCAATAGAAAAGAAATTCAAGAAATTCATTGTTTCATTCAGATTCCATAATTCCATAATTCAACTCACCATTTCCCTGAAGAAACCATTCAAAACCTTGGTCAAATGTCTGTGGAGATTTTTCTCCCTTTAGTAGTCTAAAAAAGTAAAAACTCGAAGTAAGAACATCTCTGGGATTTCTGAGAAGGTAAATGACCTGAAATTAAATGAGAAAAGAAGACATTAAGAAAACATGCATTATTTTCTGTTGCTTCTGGAGTTTAGCAAATGGAGATAATGTCCTTTCTGTCAAAATGTTGGCTGCCATTTGTTTTTATTCCATTCATTGGTTCCAGAAATTCCAAATGTCGGACACTCTCATGTGGTAACCTGAAGACTTAGTAGAGTGTATTCGGTCTTATTTCTTACACTCCCAACCATGGGCCATGGGGAGGTGGCTGGATTTGATTAAAAATGTTCACTGTTCAGAGAAAAAAGACCTTTAAATAAACATTCCCCAAGCTGAAAATGTACCCCCCACAATAGTCATCTATTAAGAAGTCATAGAAATGTTACTATAAAAGAAATCTCATTGCCATGTCATTAGAACTAAAGGTAATTTGTAGATATGAATAATTCCATTCTGTAGCCCAACCCACCATCACATGGAACACCCTCTCCTGACGTATCTTGCTGGTATGGATTATAGACTGCTGCCCCGGAAAGGGCTCATGGCATTCAAGGTCAACTAGCACTAGGTGCAGAAGATAATGCATTTTATTGCCTGTTTATTATGGTACCCACTTGTGACATTGTCCATTGGCTATGTACTATGCTCAC
Source organism: Nesogale talazaci (assembly GCA_004026705.1). NCBI lineage: Eukaryota > Metazoa > Chordata > Mammalia > Afrosoricida > Tenrecidae > Nesogale > Nesogale talazaci. The sequence goes on along the minus strand of PVJH01019267.1, from coordinate 40,166 downwards.
AGTATAACATGTAAGCTTTTTGAAAGAACTGTAAGCCACAAGATATATACACATGGGAAAATAGATTCACTCTTTAATATAGGGACAAGGAGCACCTGTGCCCCACTGTCTTTCTGCTTTATTTTCCACAGCACCAAATCACTCCTAAGGACTCTTTCAATAGCTGGGCATCTGTGCTGCCAAAACTGGTGCCCAACATGGGATGACAAATGGGGTACAACATGGGGCCCCAAGGGAAGACTTCATGATGAGCAGAACAGAATTCCAGCACAATGACTTTACTACTCCGCTGAGGATAGTTGAGAACCAGGAAATTATTTTGAAGGGAGACTTCTATACAGGAGACTTATGGCATTAAACTGTGAGGCAGCTAGCATAGGGACTGGGGCATCCATTGCACATGCTCAGAGTTTGGGGTTCCCGGCCAGGAAGGGGTGGTGCACGTTGGTGGGCATGACACCTGGAGTGCACCATCTGAGCCAGGTGAATTCAGTTCAGTCAATGGGGTCAACCAGAATCGTAGATTATACATCCCAGTGGAGGACCTGAAAAGTCAGCATTCGGGACCTGCTCGCTTCTCAAGCTCTCCTCAGAGGTCCTGCAGTGGTCTCCTCTGGCCTCAGGACTCCATGTGCAGGTGTGATGTGCCCAGAGGTGCCTGTGTAAACCTGAAACTTCTCCAACGTTCATAAAACTCACTAGGATCACAAACCAGGATTTGGCATGAATTCTTTCTCACATGGAGTCAAGGACCTAGATATCTCTCTCCCAAGAGAGAGTGCTATCAAAACAGTGTTATGGGGCAAGGTAAAAGGAAGTCTATATCTAAAATGTATTGTACAGTGCTCACCATTTGCTGACACAACAGGACGTAGCAATAATGAAAAGAAGCATGAATGCTTCTACAAGCAGTGAAAAAGTACAATCCTTGGTTCCCTGAGGTAGGAACTGTAGATCTATGGATTTGGGAAAGGATTGCTAAGAATTTAAAGAAAGTTTACAGAGAGAGGGAGCATATTCCCATTAAGACCTGGTCCCTATGTTCTCAAGTTAAAAGATTTTAGAACCACGTCCGTTAAAGAAAGAAAAAAAGGGGATGGTGAGTGTAATGCAAAGTCTTACATAAGCGGTCCCCCTTCACAAAAGCAGCCTGAAGTATTTTTGACTGAATGTGATCTGTTAGAACACTGGTTCTCAAGCTTGCTCATGCTGCAATCCTTTAATATAGTTCCTCAAGCTGTGGTGAAGCCCAACCATAAAATTACTTTCAATGTTACTTCGTCCCTGTAATTTTGCTACTGCTGTGAATCACAATGTAAATATCTGATATACAGGACATATTTTCTTTTTTTCCCCAACAATTTTATTGGGGACTCTTTCTGCTCTTACAATGCTCAATAACATCCTTTGTACCAAGCACTTTTGTACACATGTTGTCATCTTCATTTCCAAATATTTTCTACTTGAGCCCTTGGTATAAGAACATCTTTCCCCCTCTTTTATAAAAAAAAAACAACACTCCATTGGGGGCCCATACAACTCCCATCACAATCAACACACACGCCAATTGTATGCATACTACATTTGCACACCTGTTGCCATCATCAACCAGGAAACATCCTCCCTCCACTTAGACCCTCAATACCAGCTCCCCATATTTCCTCTTCCTCTCCCACTACCCATCCCCTCCCCCCATGAACCCTTAATAATTTACACATTGTTATTACTTTTTCATGTAGTACTCAGTCTGCTGTGTCCCTTCACCCACTTCCCTGCTGTCTATATTCCAGAGAGATCATGTGTAGATCCCTGCAATTGGTTACCCCCTTCCACGCCACCCTCCCAGTATCAGCACACCCACCACTGGTCCCAAAGGGATCATCTGACCTGAATTCCCCATGTTTCCGACTCCAGTGTACCTCCCCTGGTCTAGTCGGGTTTGTAAGGTAGAACAGGAATCGTGACAGTGGGTGGGAGGCAGCATTTGGAAACGAGAGGAAAGTTGCATACCTCATTGTTGCCACATTGTACCTTGACTTGCTCTCCTCCCTGCAACCCCTCTGTGAGGGGATGCTGCTTTGCCTATTGATGGGCTTTGGGTCCCCACTCAGTACTGCCCCTCCTTTATAATGATACAATTTTTAGTTCTGTGATGCCTGACACCTGCTCCCTTCGACACCTCATAGTCACACAGACTGGTGTACTTCTCCCATGTAGGCTTTGTTTCTTCTGAGCTAGATGGTCGCTTGTTTACTTTCAAACCTTTAAAACCTCAGATGCTATATCTTTTGATAGCCGGGCACCATCCGCATCCTTTGCCACTTTTGCTTATGCACACATTTGTCTTCAGTGATCGTGTCGGGAAGGTGAGCATCATGGAATGCTAATGTAATAGAACAAAATGTTCTTGCACTGAGGAAGTACCTGAGTGGAGGCCCAATGGCAGGACCTATTTTCATTGTTACCAACTGAATACCAACTGAATGCTGGAAAAAGGGCCTGCAAAATCCAGCAAGTCATATTCAGTCATATTCATCTGAATATGACTTGCTGGATTTTGCAGGCCCTTTTTCCAGCATTCCAAGAAACTTATCTCTCCTAGCAGGGCTCCCCAGGAAGTGCTTCCCCACCCTGCTTCTCAGCATTCCTGACTGAAGCAAGCCGAAAAGCAAGATGATTGACTCACAGGCCTCACCCTGATTCAAACCCTGGAGCTGTAGCACTAAAAAACTCACTTCCCCTTATCAAAACATACGTCCTTAGTTCAAACCACATATCCCACCACCTTGCTGCCAGGTGTGACTTCCTTCACCTAGCTCTTGGGCTGTGGAATCTGCCCAGGAGTTTTCCCTGCGTTAATAAAAGCCTTTCTTGACTTTTCATTCCTGACTGAGACCTATCTCCTTTCTGCGCCTCCGTCTTCACCTCTTATGAACAATGTTATGCCAATTGGTCTTGGTGTCCCCAAAGGCTGTGATGATGGTCCTCTAGCTGTAAGGACTCATCATGTCAAGGTGTTTGGTTATGCATAGACCATTTTTTCATAATTTTGCCTAAGATGTGTTTCATCACATTAAAAAAAAAAAGGCCATCTAAGATTAAATTCAGCAACTTTTACACGAGAACAGAGGATTAGGAGAGAAGGATGGATAGAAACAGAAAACATTGATGGGGCTGAGCCCCGGTGGCGTAGTGGTTGTGCGCGGGACTGCGGCCCACTGGAATGGAGGTTCAATTCCAGCAGTGGCTCCACAAGAGCAAAGACTGGGCCTCCTACTCCCACCACCAGAGGGCAGTGATGCCCCCCCCCCAAAAAAAAAGAAATAGAAAACACTGGGAGGAAATGGAATACCTAGCCATGCGACATTGAGGAGTGAAAATGGGTGGGCTGAAATGAGATGCTTGTACATATTTTAGTGTAAAGATCATGATCTGCTTCTCTGAACCTTCTCGGAAATCACAATAAAGTATTTTTAACACCAAGTTAACAAAAATAGATGTATCAGAAGAGAGAGCTGCATTTTGTGGGGAGGCCTTCACTGACATTCCAGGAACTTGATACTCCAAGTCTCAGTGTCTTTAGCTCAGAACCCCTACTAAAGCAACCCTTTCTGAGCACTTACTGCACAGATGGCTAGGGTGAATAATATAGAGGTTTCATAATGAAATCCATACAATGGATTGCATGACCACACGGTGATGCTGCTCTTGCAATGTGCTTTTGAATCAGTTCCTACTCATTGTGACCTGATGGACAACAGAAGAGAACACTGATTGATCAGGGTCCATCCTCACAACTGCTGTTTCAGCCCATTGCTGCAATCGCTCAAGTCGATCAAGGTTATCATCTCATCCCCCATAAGCTGCTCAGATCTAACTGCCCTCCATTTTGTTATGTATTGTAAATCCTACCTTGTATGCCTCAAGGAATAGAGATCTGATAGTTTAGTGGTTGCATGCTGGCTGGCGATCAACATGGCCCAGAAGCTCTGCAGGACAAGGACTGTGCTTTCTACTTCAGTAGGCAGCTAAAGGCTCGGGGTCACTATAAGTCTGCCCAGACACATTGGCAGTCCGTTTGAGAATGCCTCAACGTAGAGTTGAACTTAGCGCCATAGTATTTTCAATCACCTTGAATGCTTGTGTAAACTCCACAATGAAGATGGAAAATAAAAGAAAACCGACATATTTGAATGATGGTGCTTGATGAAAAATGTTGAAAGTACCATGGATTGCCACAAGAACAAAGAGATCTGTCTTGAAGAAGTACAACCAGTGGGCCCCTTGGGAGGGAGGATGACAATACATAGTCTCAAGCAATTTGGAGATGTTAATAAGAGAGGACATAAGGTAGATGTTCAGAAGGAAAGTGAAGCCCGTCAATGAAAAGCATTGATGGGCTGAGTCCTGGTGGAGTAGTGGTTGAGTGCAGGACTGCAGCCCACTGACTCGGCAGTTCAAATTCAGCAACAGCTCTCCAGGAGCAAGGCTGGCCTCCCACTCCCACCAGAGGGCAGTGATGCCCACAAAAAAAATTTTTTTAAAAGAAAAGCATTGATGCAGAAGCTATGACAATAAACTCGTGCATAACAATTGGGAAGATGGCACAGGACTGGGCAACGTGTTACTTTGTTGTCCATAGATTGGCTATGAGTCAAATCAACTTGACACCTAACCACAAAATGACTGTAATGATGGTCCCATTTCAGAGTGAGCTGTCCACGGTGTGAATGAGGTAGAGGAAGGATGTGTTGAAGCCTGAGTCACTGCCCTTACTCTACAGTGAGCCTCAAGTCATCACCCTGACCCCAGTGATCACACCTCAAAACCTTGAATTGCTTGGTACAAGTAAGGGAAATCTCTTTGAATGTATGGTCTTCCTTTAAGAGGATTTCAAAATGTTAAGAAACACTTCATTGCATTTTATTAGCATATTGGTGTTCAGGCAAAGTTCTCTTCCTTGCTCTGGATCCCATATTAGCTGAATATCATCTCACCCCACTGCTCTTGGAAACTGAGGCAGAAGCATGTGGTCAGACCTGACTGTTTGTTTGTCAGTCCCTGTCACCTTGTGAAATAGAAGACTCCTCCAGCCTGCTGTCTGACTAACAGATATGGGACTTGCCAGCTTTCCCTGCCACATGAGCCATCTCCTTGAAGATTGGTGAGCTCTGTTAAAAATTACAATGAATTAGGGAACATAAATTTAGGTGGGAGAATACTGTGAGTAAGAGGAGATGAAAAATTGCTGCAGCAGTTTTATAAAGGTGCATATTTGGGGCATCCCTAATACCATATTTGTGTTCGTGCTCATAAAAGATGCTAGCCACTAAATCAGGCAATGTTTCGTTATGTTGTGTATATGATTGGTAAGAGCTAGAAATGACTTGACAGTACTGAACAGCAAACAACAATCCTAGGATAGTCTTGTAATGCTTCTACTCCTAGATATGATGGGTTGACAGATTATATTACAATATAAACAACGTGTTTGTTGCCACTTCATTTTTAAAATATAATCTAAGAAGAGTTCAAATTCACATTATACCCCTGATGAACCCTCGGCTCCTTGGAGTTTTAAGACTTGATTTCTAGTTGAGTATATTTACATGAGGATCCAGGTCTACAGTGTTTCAGACTGAAGTGAGGCAAGTATTTATTTAACTAATGTAGTCTTATAAGTCTCTGAAGCAACACCCAGGAGATTAACTTGGATATGAAAATGTGGTGTGGATCAAGATTTTCTCTGGTGTTTGCTCTCATAAATCACATGTTAGCTGTGTCTCTAACACACAGGAATTCAAATTGAAAAATTGAACTGTGATATTAGCATTATTAACGTACCTTGGCTTTGGACTGGAAGAATGATTTGGGAAATAATTGAATGGGCAGGTGGCTGTTGTATAGGCGTGGGCCTTCCGTTTTCAGTATTTTTTCATGACTCACTTCAAATTCTAACCACGGTGAACGATCCCATGTGGGAACAGATTGAACCCAGCTGGGATCACCCTTTGACTGGATAAGACTTATGATCTCCTTCAACCAATGGGTTCCTGAAATGGAGACAATAAAATGAGCATGACCTTTTTCACCTGACTTTTGATAATGCAACCCTATTTTTTTTACAACCCTATCTTACAACACTTACTAATTTATGCACAATATCCATGACTGGGAACCCCACTACATTTCCATTCTCATCTTAAGATGATTTCTCCTATCAAGTCATTCTTCATTCTTGAAACACACTGCTATTTTCATTTCTGTGAATAGGAAATTATTTTGATTTCCTACAATGCTAGTTTTTTCTGCCCAACTTTCTCTCTCTCTTTCTCCATTCAGTATTCAATACTTGATACCTTAACCATTTGTCATACCCCATAAGCCCACAATAGCTCTCTTGCATTGTATGCAGTAAAGAGAGAATAATTGAGGCAGAAAATATGGACAAAAATTCAACCTACAATCATTCATAGCAATGCTACCATCATCAGTGACTGTGTCTACTGACTCGTAGAAGTCATAACCAGAGACACAGAATTCTGCAAAGGAACTGAGACTGAAAGATAGCTCTTTGGGTTGCCTCCAGTTATGAATCGTTGTCTCACGGGACCTCCTTTACCTTGCTTTCTGCAATTTGTTGCCTGATAGATATTGCTCACTCTTGTAAGTTTCTATGGTAAAAGAAATCCTGCAAAAATGACTCCTGCATAGCCTAAAATAGGTATTGCTTTGCTGCTTGAACTTGTATTTCTATTGTGAACACAGATCATCGTTTCTGTTCTCAATAATTTTAACACTTACAAACCTCTGAAGAACTTTCTCTGTTGCTCCCAGTTTTGGTTTTCTCCTCCACTGTGTCAAACCTTATCTTCCCCTTCACCCAGTGAAGAAGTCTTCCCTCTAGCTTACTGTTCACCCTTCCCAACCCAAGAAACCAGGAAAGCTTGGTATTTATTTCTTTTGGTATTTGAGAACACAGTGAGGAGACTCTGTATGACTTTTCTGCTAAGTAGACAAGGGAGAAGGGAACTCAATTCTTCACAAGGTCAAGATTGACTGCAATAGGGCAGGGGTCAGACATGCTTCTACCTTCCTGTCTTCTCTTCATCTAGTCTGACATAGACTCTTCCTTCTACAGCACTCTCTTTCTCTGCTCTGGCTGATAATCCTTTGCAATGACTGCACACATCTCAAAGGCAATACTTAAACTTAGTGAGGCTTCTCAGGAAAATTAACAGGATGGTACAAGCCAGAATCAGAAAACATAAGGCGATAATGTAATATCCCACAGAAAACCCCACTTCAGCCAGACAAAGTCCAATAGGGCACCGTTACTGTCCCCAGAACAAAGAGAAGTGTGAGGCACAATAATGTTGCTTGGTTAATAATATCCTTCCACAGCCTTTCTGATTTCAGATCCAGTCTCCTTACCTGACTTTGGATAGGAGAGTATAATGACATCTTCATCTCTCACTACAAATTCATTTTTGACAATTCAGGTCTGCGATTTTTGTTGCAGAATTTAAAAAAGGAATGCCTTCAAACCAAAAATAATCGGTAGCCATCCCCAAAGATTTCTCTCCTGCGTGTCCGATAGCTACAAGAGTTAGAGCCTTTGCAGCCTTCACTCCACTGGATGCTTTTGAGAAAGTAACTGCTTGAATGAAACAGAATCAAGATGCAAAGTTTAGAGAGATTGCAACAGAACCATTTCCAGCTTATGTTGTAAGGAGATCACAGTAAATAAAGGAAATCACAGTAAATTATGAAAATAAGCAGAGAACCCTCGCCCATATGTAATTTCAGGGAGGGATGTCTCAGGAAGTCAATTCATAAGCAGAACAATTATATCAGAGTTCCATTTCTAAAGTACTTGGTTTGTGGAAGGCAGAAATCCACAATGGGAAATTTGATTACATTTGAGTCTTGGCATAAGTTCACATGCTACTTTAGTCCCTTATATTCAACAAGCTGAATATCCTTCGACAAGTCCATCAAGAGGGAAGGCCCAGGAGGAAAGCATGTCACTTGCACCCCACGATTTCTGTTCATTGGACTGCATCAGTCCGGGTAAACTAGAGAAATAAACTCATAGACACGCATATGGATATAAGGAAAAGGTTTATATACAAGAGGAATGCAACATTGAGAAAGCATCCCAACCCAGTCCAGCCAAAAGTCATAAGTCCGATATTAGCCCATATGCCCGATATCAGTCTATAAAGTCTCCTTCTGACCCATGAAATCACAGGTCAGTGGGCGCAGAATTCCGGCACTGGCATGGGTCTCCCCATGGCTCCTCGCTTCAGGACGCAGGGTCCATCAACAGCATCCAGTGGTGGTAGAAGCAACTCAGAGCTGGCAGTCGTCTCCATGTGGTTTCTCCAGCCTCAGAGGTCTGGTTCCATCAGGGTAAAGCCGTGTGGCTTCTCCTCCAGCTCTTCCAGCTCCTCAGACACTACCATCTTGTCTTGTCCATAGTTCGTTGTCTCTGAGACTAACTCCCAACAATTGGGGAGATAGCGTCTCATCTCCATGAGGGAAATATCGCGAGATTTCCCAGAAGTCTCAGGAGAAAGCCATGCCCACACAGAGGGCTCATTGGCTACTCAATGGCTATCTCCAGAGTAACAGGCTAGACTCCACTCCTACATCTCAATCATGAAATTGACATAAGCACATGACCACCATATGGACCTTCTTGATTCAGGAGACAGCTTTGATGCCAGAGGGTTAACAAAGTGGCAGAGGAGCAGCAGCTTCCGAACCAGGAGACAGAGGGACAGCCTTCTCAGCTCACAAAGCAAGTCAAGCTAAGTGCATTCTGTTGAGAGGCGGGCTTGTAGGATGATGTGTCTCTGGGCACTTAAGTGGGAGATCTAAGTTTACTAGCCCTAGGAGTGAGATCTGATCACCTTTAAATGAAAAGATGGATTGGCCTGTGGACAATTATTGTTGTTGGAGATGGCTAAACTATTAGCCACACAAGAACCATGTTAGAACCATTTTAGAACTAGGATGCTTCTGAGTTGCAGTCACTGCCCATCCCTGAGTGTCTCAACCCTAATCTGTAAAGTGTCAAATGGCCCCATACACTGTGTTCCCGGGATAGCCTTGGTGTGAAGGCGAATTGCAGAATTCTGCTTCTGTAACTGCTGCTTGCTCGCATAGCTACTGAAATAAGTTCTGTTTCTTCAGCCCAATAAAAACCCCAGCCCGTAAACTGTCAGGCCACCTCATCCTGCCTCTCTGTGACGATGGCCCCTGCTTAGGACTTGATCTGTCTCTGAACCTGTGCAGGTCTTTCATCTTTTTCCTTCTTTGTTTTTCTCTGTCTTTCTCTTTCATAAACTTGCTCTTTAATTCACGAGTCACTGAATTGTGCTTGCCCGGCAAAGTGTAACAAACCCTCACTCGAGTAAGTTCACCAACCCCTTTTGCTGCTTGTGCATCTCAAGTAGTCGTATTTCCCTTCGCGCACCTAAGGCGGAGTCGTCGACCCTCTCTGGACCCAACATCTTGGGGGCTCACCCGGAATTGGGAACGTGAGCCTTTCTGCAGGCGTATGAATGGACCGACCTTGAGGTAGGAGTTTTTCTGATTTTCTGTCCTAACAAGTTCTGGATGGACCAGGATACGACTGAGGCGGACACGCCGTTGCACTCACTGGTCAGGAACAGTGAAGGAGACGTCCTCCTGTTCCCTCTGGTAGGTTGAGGATCTGAAGTCCAGCAAACTGGGTTTGTTCAGAAGAGCGGGCATTCAATGCCTGAATACCTCGCCTCATTCTGACTTTTGGTATTGGCCTGTCTCATTTCGTCCGTGTCGTTACTTATTTGTGTGTGCTGGCTTTTTGTCGCTTGCTTTGTCTTTGGTCACTTATTTTTCAGCCGTGGGAAATACGCGGAGCACCCCCGTATCCTTACTTCTAAGTAACTTCAAGGAAGTTAAAACTAGGGCTAATAACTTCTCTGTAAAAGTGAATAAAAGCAAATTAACCACTTTTTGGTCGTTCAGAGTGGCCAGCCTTTGGCGTCGGGTAGCCCAGTGAAAGAACTTTCAGTCTCCCCAAAGGTCACTGAGATGTCACTGGACCCTCCTGTATGCCCCTTTGGGGGCATCTGGTTATTTGTTATTTGTCTTGTATGTTTGGGCCCAGTGTTAATTGTGTACTGTTGTTTTTGTTTGTTTGTTTTTGTTTCGTTCATTTCTGTTTCCTCAAAGTCCCCGTAATCATTTGAATTCTATATTTACAGATCAAGAGCTGTTATGGAACAGTCTTTCTCAACCCCACTTAAATGTCTCTTAACTAATGTCTCTGATTTCTCCCAGAGGTCTAAGTCCAGTTATTGACATTGCATTTAATCCTCCTCCACATGTCCACGAGTTTCTCCCTCCAAAGCAGGTCCTCTTAGCAACAAAGGAAAGACGGAAATCTCTAGAGTCAAGCACCAAGCAACTGTATCCTGTTCTCCAGAGTGCAGAGAAGTGATGTCTGTCCTTCAACCCAGGCTCCCCCGGCAGCAGCCGCTCATAGCCACCCCCTCCGTGCAGCAGTAGGCATAACACCCAAGGTGGTGGATAAGACCCCTTTTACTCCGCCCCATATGCGGGTTAGGAAGGTTTACAGGGGGCAGGCAGGTGGGCGAGACCACCGGCGGAAACCCTGGTTGGTATTTTCCCTTTAAGAGAAACTGTTCCCCACCTGTCTCTTTGAAGCGCGATGAGTGGTCCCAGTAACCTTGATGCAATGCAGCAGGAATAACTCCAATCAGAATCTTTGAAACCCTTTGCTAACAGTTAACACGATTTTCATTTCAGTGAATGTTCAAGTCTAGAAAGTCAAAGTAAGTCGCCGAAGGTGAGAGTAAGTTGCCGAAGGTCAGAGTAAGGGCAGAGTAAGAATGTCTGGCTGGGTCAGAATGTGAAAGAAATCTAAAAGCTTAAGTCGTCTGAAGGAAAATGTGAATGTGTTCATAGTACAGTGCGAGACATGTGAGAGGAAGAAAAAGTGAATGTGTTCATAGTAAGAAAGATTACAATGTGAGACATGGGAAGGACATCAAATTAGTAATTTGTGTATAATGTTCCACACCCACCAGCCCACCTAGGATGGTGGCCAACAGCTTTTTCTTTTTTGTGAGCATCACTGCCTCTGGTGGTCGTGGACGCTAACCCAGTGCCGCTCCTGAGAGCCGCTGCTGGATTTGAATCACCAAGCCCACGGGCTGCAGTCCGGCACTCAACCACTTATGCCACCAGGGCTCAGCCCAGCCGACAGCTTTTACAGGTTCTGTTTACTGCAAAAGAACAGGAAAGGATCAGGAGAGAAGCCCATAAAGCATTTCTTGAACCTAAAGCCCCTCACCTACAGGAGGCTTTATTTTCAACCAGACACCCGTCCTGGGGCCCCAACTCCGCGCAGGGCAGGGAAGACCTGACCAGTTTCTGCTGCAGGGCCTCTGGGGAGCTGCTGAAAGAGCCCAGCAATTTATCTAAAGTTAATAACACTGCAACAGGCAATGGATGAGTTCCCTGCCGCCTTCCTAGAGCGCCTCATGGAGGCCTACAGGCTGTATGCCCCCATTAACCCCAGAGGCTCTGGAAAACCGAAGGGCCATTAATATAGCTTTTTGTAGCCTAATCGGTCCCAGACACTTGTAGGAAACTTCAGAAACTCAATGGATTTGAAAGTAAAAATCTTAGTGAGCTAGTGGAGATTGCCCAGAGAGTTTATAACAACAGGGAGGTCCCCCTGTCATCTTGACCAGACAGATGGCTAAAATCATGGTGGCAAAGAAGAAGGGAAAAATCATAACCGTGGCCCAAGTCTGAAAGCCACCAGAGCAGGCCAAGGAGCAGGGAAGTCAGACTACAGAGAGATCAGTGTGCTTACCATTTAACTCAGAGTGTGGAGACGTTTCTGTCAAGATATAGATCCTTGTAGCAACCGTTAAAAAATTGATGTTTTTTTACAAAAATTGATGTTTTTCTAAGTTTTTCTGATGTTTTTCTAACTGTTTCTATGCAATATATGTTGGTAAACACACCATATTTAATTTGAAAACTCAATTGTTAAAAACTAAATGAATCAGTGGGGCTGGGCCTCCTACTCCCACCACCGGAGAGCAGTGATGCCAAAAAAAAAAAAAAAACTAAATGAATAACTTTTTATAAGTTTTAATTTTTAAAGTTTTATGTAATGGCTCAGAAGAGTACACCCCAAAGGAAATAACAAGTATATGTATTGCATAAGATATCAAGGAAATGTACTTTTAAATGCTTTGTAGAAAAATGTTTTCAATTTTCTCCATTTTGTTTGTTATATCAGGTAAATTGAACAAATTCCCTAAGTCGTAGAACTGTATAAAATTTTACCAAAATATAAACTCAGTTTCATGTTACCAATTACCAAAGTGACTTTAAGGCTCATTTTAACATACTTTTAAAACATACACTGATGTATTAGACCATCATATATTACTCACAATATGTATCTAAGAACATTTACTTGCCTAAAATGGAATTGTCCAGAATCTGATTACCTTAATGTTACTTTGTTAAATTATGTCATATTAGAATGCTTTAAAAACTGATCTTTGGCCTCCTTAATGTAGGAATTGTGAAAAATACAAAACGTTTTTTTGTATTTGTATTTGTAAAAGATATAGATCCTGCAGCCCCTCCCGCAGCCCAGTTGTTGATATCAGAGATGTATATTCTCCTTTCAGAACCAGGACCGGCTCAGGACCCACTTGGACATAGGGAGAAGAGGCTGAAAGTAATCCCCCGGGCTCCTTTGTGATCTCCTTGCTGGGCTCTGAAATGCACTGGCCTTGGCGTCCAGAGGCCAGGGCTGGGCAGGGAAGAGGAGGAGTGCTGGATTGGCTCCACATATGTCCCGGACAGTGGTCCAGCGTCTCGGCACAGCAAACCCTCTCGGCGTGAGTCAGGCTCCCATCTCCAGAGAAGCTCGGGAGGGCATTGCCCCTCACATCGGCCGCTCCACAAGTTATGGGAGCCACTTGGGCCAGAGACAACCCTGTCCGCAGGCAGCTGCAGCCTGGCCTGGGCTGGCAAACCATAGAAAAGACTCCTCCATCCTAGCCTGCCTGGCCTGTTTGCCCTGTCCTGAGGAAGAAGCAGCGGAGGGGAAGAAACTACAGAATCCCTCCCTGCCCCGGGCGAGAAAGCATGTGCTGGAAATCTTGGGAAGTGGACATAATTGAAATAAAACCAGGGCAATATAAATACCTTCTCCAAATGGGCAGAAGCCTTCCTTCCAAAAACTGAGACAGCCGCTGTGGCTGCAGGCTGCTGGTAACTGAGATCCTCCCTAGATTTGGCCGCCCTCTATGTCTGGGTTCTGACAATGACCCTGAGTTTATAGTCCAAATGTCCAAATTGTTGGCACAGGCCTTACGTATCAAGTGGAAGTTGCATTGTGCTTACAGACCCCAAGTTCTGGTCAGGTTGACAGAATGAATAGGACTTTAAAGGAAATATTAACTAAGTTGTGCACAGAAACTGGTGAAAACTGGGCTAGGTTGTTGTCTTTTGCACCATTGCAGGTCCGCTGCACACCTACCTGAAAAATCTTGCCCCCAGTTTTAAATTTAATTTGTGCCATCTATGGCTAATTACCTCTCACCATGTTGACTGTAAAATTCATGTGTTAAAAATGAAGTTGCAAAAAAAAAAAAATGAAGTTGCAAGCAACCAGTTTTTATCTTTGTCCAGTGGAAGGGGGACTTAATTGTCAGCCTGCGTCAAAATCGTCTCCTGGCCTCCTACCTTACTTTCTAGTGTCTCTGGGCACTTAAGTGGGAGATCGTGGGGGTGGAGGAGTAGCGGTAAAAATAAATTAAGTGGGAGATCTAGGTTTCCTAACCCTAGGAGTGAGATCTGATCACCTTTAAATGAAAAGATGGATTGGCCTGTGGACAATTATTGTTGTTGGAGATGGCTAAACTATTAGCCACACGAGAACCATTTTAGAACTAGGATGTTTCTGAGTTGCAGTCACTGCCCGTCCCTGAGTGTCTCAACCCTAACCTGTAAAGTGTCAAATGGCCCCATACACTGTGTTCCCGGGATAGCCTTGATGTGAAGGCGAATTGCAGAATTCTGCTTCTGTAACTCCTGCTTGCTCGCATAGCTACTGAAATAAGTTTTGTTTCTTCAGCCCAATAAAAACCCCGACCTGTCAACTGTTGGGTCGCCACCTCCTGCCTCTCTCTGAGGATGACCCCTGCATAGGACTTGGTCTCTCTCAACCTGTGCAGGTCTTTCTTCTTTTTCCTCCTTTGTTTTTCTCTGTCTTTCTCTTTCATAAACTTGCTCTTTAATTCACGGGTCACTGAGTTGTGCTTGTCTGGCAAAGTGTGACAAACCCTCACTTGAGTTCGTTAATAAACTGTTTTTGCCGCTTTTGCATCTCAAGTAGTCGTATTTCCCTTCGCGTGCCTAAGGTGGCTTCGCCGACCCTCTCCGGACCCAACATTGTCAACAAGAAGAAGAGCCCTGTATCATTGCACAAGTAGGTCAGAGGTCAATGAGACGTGACCGAGAAGCGAAAAACCAAAAAGCATCTTTCTGCTGGCACTGTTGGCCTGTCTCTTATGACAATCCGCACATGCATAGATTGTGCCAAGCACCTTCACACACGGGCTGCTGTCAGCATTCTCAAGCCCTTTGCTTTTCCACTGAGCTCTTGTCACCAGCTTTTCTTTTACCCTCCCACCCTGCCACCTCCTCCCTCACCAAACCTTGGTAATTTATAAACTATTATTATTTTGTCATATTTTACACTGCCCGACGTCTCCCCTTGTCCACTCCTCCGCTGTCCATCCTCCAGATAGGAGGTTATAAGGAGATTCTTGTAATTAGCTCCCCCTCTCGACCCCACTTCCCTCCACCTTTCCGGTAACTCCACTCTCACTGCTGGTCCTGACAGGCTCATCTGTCCTGGGTTCCCTGTCTTTCCAGTTCTCATCTGTACCAGTGTACCTCTTCCAGTCCAGCTGGATTTGTAAGGTAGAATTGGGACCATGATAGTTGAGGGGAGGAAGCTTTAAGAACTAGAGGAACATTGTATGTTTCATCGTTACTTCTCTGCACCCTGACTGGCCTGTCTCCTCCTCGTGACCCTTTGGTAAGAGGATGTTCAATGCAATTGTGGATTTTTACTATTTTAGCATTTTTTGTTTGCTTTGTTTTAATGCTTCTCTGTATAGGAAATCCAGAATAGGTACAGTTATAGAGACAGTAACCGGGGGTAATGGTTCTGCAGCCTATGACAAGAAAGGTTAGGGTAAAATGGGGACTAAGAAATATGACTGCAATAAGGAAGAATATGTTCTAAATCTAACTTTGATGGTGATGATACAGCTCTTCTTGTTCAAATTTAAATATTGAAATGCTAATATGTGTATCATAAACTGTAGGGGTTTTTTTTAAAGAGAGAGAGAGAGAGAGAGAGAGAGAGAGTGTGTGTGTGTGTGTGTTAACCTTAAACACACCTGCGGGCAGTTCTATGCTGTCCTGTCGAGTGGTTATAAGTAGTAATCACCTGGATGACTGTGAATTTATTTTTTCATTTTTAAATGGAAAAGAGATTCCATTCAAACTAAAAATACACATAGGCGACCGGACACTGCCATGTGAATTTCATAGATAGTAATTCTGTACTATGTAGAAAGCCCCTCTTTCTCTTTGGGGGGCGATTGGTGGTATTGAACTACTCACCTTGCAATTAGCAGACCAAGGAGTAACAGCTAAGCCAGCAGATGGCACCGGACCCAGGAAGCGATACCCAAGTTGAGCAGCAGTCAGCCCAGGCACAGACAACCAGCAAATCATATGGGAGTTTAATGAACAGATTAAATCTGGTTATATGCTCTGCAGGCGGGACTTGCACACCTATTCCACCACTGAGAGGAGCTGGAAATATTGTCTCTCCCCAAAGAAGGGATGTGGCGATGAGGTCAGCTGCTCTTGCCTGTGTGTGTAGCCCCAGTCAATGAGGTATAAGATTGAAGCAAAAATCCATTACGATGAGTGTATGATTAGGCTAACACCACCAAACAATCTTATCTTGTTACAACACTTCTTGAGGAAATTACAGAAGTGGCTGTGGATTAGAAGTCTTTACAACCATGTTCTCTATGTTTAAAAAAGATAAACCTCAGGACTTGTTCCTTGACCACCCGTGGGGCAAAGTAAAACAAGAACTCAAAGATAAGAATGCTTATAAGCCCAGGTGTTTGGGAGTAGACTTCAGAAATCCTAGAAATGTTAATCCAGTAATTGCAAAGGCTCAGTCGAAGGAAGTGCCATCTGTTTTACTTCAAGCCTATGACTAATTACACAATGACCAACAAAAAGGAAGGATTTTGGTCACCGAGCAATTGCAAAAATTAAATCTTAGTGATAATAACCCATTTAAAGACTCTATCCCTGTAGAAACCAAAGAATGTGACCCAGGCACTGTCACAAAGGGGAAGAAAAACAGACCGCTGGGGAAAACCTGCTAACAGGAAGAGAGATTAACTGAGGTCTCAGAATTCACCAGACAAGATTTTGTCACTATCAGACAGGGTTTAGCTCAGAAAGGGAAGACAGACACAGACTGGCCAGTTACTCTTTAGGACAAAGGAACAAGCACAATACAGCTTGCTGGATAAGAACTGTTGGATATTATTTCTATTTGTAAGAATCATGAGGTACAAGGAACCTTAAGGAGTTCTTCTGAGAATCGCCTGCAGGGCATAGGTTCCCTGTGGTCCTGGGTGAGCCTGGCCTGCCGTACGGTAGAGCCCTACATAGACGTGTCACGCTACACCGAGACATGGAGGCTGCACACTCCCAGAGAAGAGGTGCAGGTGCGAGAAAGTTGGCCCTGCTTAAAATGATGTCTGACAATTCTGTACCAACTCCCACAGCAACCCCTGCTGATGAAGGCATTAACGGGGCTTCCTTACAGGTGCACCTGAGGTTAATTTGAAATTACTCTATGTTTCTGCTTACCAAGGATGCAGAACAGTGGGAGAAAATCATTCCAGGAAGCCTCCTCCAAAAAGAGTGGGGGGGGGGGGGCCTGGAAGAAACCCTGGGGAAACAAGGGAACGGGGGCTGAGGGACTCAAGGGTTCTGAACTGGCCAATCGGTGCCCTGGAGATCCCCAAACACAACAATCAGGTCTACAGTTCAAACCAACAGCCAAGGAGATAAAGTGGGCACTACGGGATAATAAAAATTATCCCAGAAATAAACCCAGCATTAACCAGACAATGCCAGACAATAGACGGTACCTAAATTTAAATTATACAATAGGGGGAAAAGAATATTTGGACAAATTCCTTATGGATACAGGTTCCCAAATTATACAGTAAACAGAAGAGTCAACGGGACAAATGAGGAAGATATCAGAGGAATTACAGAAAATGAGATATCATGCTACATGACAGACATAATCTGAAAAATATATAACAAAAATATAGAAGGACAAATAGCTGGAGGTTTAGGGTTACCAAACTTTATAGTAATAGATATTATACCTAAAAATATTCTCTGAATTGATTGCAACAATTTACAATCATGTTAAGTGAAGCGAAAGCCACCCCTGTTGTAATTCCAAAACCCCAAGACTTAGTTTGGGTCATACAATACCCATTGAAAGGAGGTCACAGTGAAATCACACAGAAAATTAAAGACTTAGAAGAGGAAGGAATATTAAAACAACATAGAGGACACTTTTAATATAAAAAGGACTATATTTAAATCTAATTCTTCACTTTGACTGGTTAAAAAACCAAACAGTCAGTATAGACTAACTATAGATTACAGACAATTGAATGAGAAATCACCCAAAATCATAAATAATCTGCCTGATTCATCAGAAATGATAGCCTTGCTCTCAGCTGAAAACAACAAATATTATGCAGCCCTAGACCTGTCAATATGTCCTTTGCTATGCCCCTAGCAGAGGAAGACCAGGAAGATACTTCCTTCACTTGAGAAGACAAACAACACAGATGTTTAAGATTACCCCAGGGCTACTCAAACAGCTCATTTTTTCTGATGGGCAGACACGTGGGTGATTTTCAGAGTTATTTTTATCCTTCAAATCATATGATTCTTTCCATGCTTTTCTACAAATGTCCTGACCACTGATTTTAAAATCTCTAAGGGTCCATTTCCCTGACCATACAAAGTATGGGTAATGAAGAGGAATAACAAAAACATTATCAAGGACATTGTGATTGGTAAGGCAGAGGGACACCATCAAATAAGAAGGCCCTCCACAAGGTGGACTGGCCAGTGGCTGCATCCATGGGCTTAAGCGGAGGACTGTTGTGAGGCTGGCACATGGCTGGGAAGTGTTTCTTTCTGTTCTGGGTACTGTCCTGGGGCCTCAGTGGCAACTCACTGGCATGTTACAACAACAGCAAGATTAGACCATGGGGTTAGAGGTTCCCCCTACTGTTTTTTTTTTAATCATTTTATTGGAGCTCTTACAGATCTTGCAACATTCCATACGTCAGTTGTATGAAGCATGTTTGTACATGTGTTGCCATGATCATTTCCAAAATATTTTCTATCTGAGCCCTTGGTTTAAGCTGCTCTTTTCTTTCCCTCCCCACCCTTCCACCTTCATGTATCCTCCTTGACCAATTATATATTGTTGTTGTTACTTCATATCTTTTTTTTTTCTGCCTTCAGTTCACTTTATTTTTTCCAAAGGATTCTTGGCTCTGCCAGACACCCCCACCCCCGACCCCACCCCGCATCCTTCCAGCAGCCCCCTCAGCTGACAGCCGTGGGGACAGGCACAGGGTCTTCAGTACACATCTGCCGAACTCTGCCTGTGTCACACACACTCCCCTCCTCACCCCTACCCCCCCACCCCCCGGTTGCAGTTTCTGGACCTCTCACAGTGGGATGTGCTCCTGGCATGGAGTGGGGGACTGCAGTCTGCGTCATGGTTTGTGGCTGGGTCTTGGCAGAGTGGTGGCAGTCAGTTTGTGACTGTGGCCAGTGTCCACAAGAAGGACATCACCTGCCTTCATGCATTAAATTAACCAGCCGGCAGGAGTGCAGTGTCATCCAGCTGCCAGGATCTTGTCACTGCAAAATGACTTAACAGGGCGCCTCCTCCCTCCTCCTTCAGGTTCCACAGTTGCGGGAGGACTGTGAGGCTAGCAGTCAGTCAGGTGGTTCACGTCAGACCCCTGAGCCTAGACATGGCACAGCCCCTCTTCTCCCTGCCCTCTAATGCCGCAGCGGTGGCACAGCAGCCACGCTGCAATGCATCTAGGGGGGACTTGCCTACTTTTAAAAGGTAGAAAGGTCAGGGATGAAGAGTATTGTCTCCATCGAATGCTTAAGCTAGACAGAAATTAGTTGGTCATGCCATAATAAAGGGGTTGAATGGAAATCAGGCACACATTAGACAACTATGGGGACCATCCAAAGCTGAGTACGCACAAACCAGGGTCCGCTAGACACAGTTGGAAGTCAACCTATGCACAATGAACACCAGCAATATCCCATCCTGGCTGCATCTGAACTCTGCCACTGAGACCAATACCCTCCACCACACCACACCCCACCTTCAGGTGGCAGGCCCTATGAGGAGATAAATGGTGCAGGTGTCCCTCTCAGGTGGCTCTCTTTCAGCTTGGAGGGTGGGATCTCTCTCATGTGCTCTGTGCCCATGTACCCACCTTTTGGGGGGCTCTCTCTCTCTCTCTCTCTTTCTCTCTCTCTCTCTCTCTCTCTCTCTCTCTCTCTCTTGTTTTTAAGTTCCAGAACTCCTCTTTTGGTTCGGTGGACTCCTCTTAACAGCCATTCCCAAGGCTCACCACACAGCCTTGCACAATTTCCAGAGATGGAGTGTATTATCAGAGACTGCATTATCCCAAACTTCCCCTTCCCTCACAAAAGTTGCTTGGATTTACAAAAATGGTTCTTGCACATGAACTCTTTTGGTGTGGAGAAGCAAGAACCAAGGTAAACCTTCCCAGAAACCTAGCGCTTGGACACCTGTAGAAGTCACAGCCATTTTAGCAATATGTGTGTTTCTGTAATGCAGACAGAAGAACCACCGGCATTGTGTTTCTGAGAACCCAGCTTAGCACAGTTCCTTTACATCCCGAGAGGCCCGAGGGCAGCAGGTTGGACAGCTGAGATGTGCTGGTGGCACCGCGGGTTAGGAATGGAGACAAAGCATGTCCCGTCCCAGTCCAACAACTTCTCTGCAGAGGAAGATGGTACCGTCTGCTTCCAGACAGATGGACAACCTGTGCAACTCTGGGGAACAGCTTCACCCAGCCTGACTGGGTCACTCTGGGAATGGCGGTGGGCTAGTTTGAGGGGTTGATGGGACATGGGAGAACTGATCTTCAGGTGTTTGTGGGATCAGACTGACACATCCTCCTGAGCTGCCCCTGGGTACAAAGCAAGCACCTCCCTCTCTCACTCACTGCCACGGGGCCTCTGCCCCTCACAGGGACTCTGGAGGACAGGGTAGAACTGCCCAGTGCATTTCGCAGAGCACAACCCTTCATGACAGTTGAAAGCCCTGAAACAATCTAGAAAGGCTTTGAATAAAGAAGATTTGTGCACCAAATGCAGAGCACGCAGGCTACCTGGACATGCTGTGGAGCTGATGGCAGGGAAGTTTGATGGCCCACAGGGCCGATGACATATAAGTGACCCATATGTCATAGCATCAGTGAATTGACCTAAATCATATTCACAGGTGGCCAATGTAATGGTCTATATTTAAAAAATTAATTAATTTAATTTTAAAATGTTTAAAGAAATAGTTTATATAATTGTTCCTATAGCAGAAGGTATTAAACACTTTGCTGGCAAGGAATGAAATCCAGGACTTTAAATATGTCTACTCTATCTTTACCCAGGGTTTAAAAAAGAAAATCCCAAAGGAACATTGACATTGAAATGCACAGAGCTACATGCATTTGCTTTCCTACTTGCTCTTTGATACGGGGTTTGTTTTCATGAGCAGGAGCTCTCTGGTTTTTGAGATTGACCTGGAGACATTTCTGAGTCTTGGCCACACCATGTGTGTTTAGTAGATCTATGGCTTATCGGGTGTCCGGGGAGCCAGTCTCTAACAGAGCATCATGGGCCCGGTAGGCACAATTATACAGTGATAATAGGTAAAGATTATAGTAAAGTCACAGCAATTGCAAGACGTAGAAGAGATTAAAATAATGGAGTCAGACACATTTCAGAGTCGGCCATGATCAGGTCCACACACAGCTTCAGCAGGAAGCTGGGACCTGGAGAGACACCAGGGAGCACTATGGGGAGCTGGAGGGAGAGCCCCATTTTTTCGCTAACCGAGGTTTATAACTATTTTGGGAGTCTGATTGCAGGTAGCCATACATCATGGGAAGAAGCTATACTACAGTCATTCACGTCACAGGAAGGGGATGTACAGTGACAGGAAGGGGATGAGCCAGGGGCATATATGTGACAAGAAAGGCGGATCCTAAATTCATGATGGTGGACTAACCTTGGCCATCCTTGGGAGGGTTTGAGCCCACTGAGCTCCTACTGGGAAGTAGTCTACTACTATCCTTAACAGAAGGGAGCGGGCCCTATTTAGGTTGGGACAGGCTATCAGTCTAATTGCTCTAGATGGCTGATAGCCCATAAGGAGACTAACCCTTCACCTACTTCTGTTGATCTCCAAATGTATAGTCATTTGCCACATGTAGCAATCAGCTTAAGTTTGGCATCTATTTGGGGGAGATGCCTTGAGAGAAATCTTTCTGTTTCCCACCATAGGGTTATCAAGGTTATGACATTTCAGAAGCTTAATGGCAGACCTGTCTTCCAGAACTCCCAAGGGCATGTTCCAATGCACAGTGCTTCATTTAATAGTAAAGTGCTAAATCATCTAGCACTGATTTGGTGATCTGGACTGTATGTCACCTACATACACGACCGGGATGGACTGGCTTAATGCATAATAGTCATTTATTATTAGAAATACAGCTAGAAATAAGGTTATACATGTATGGGCCAGGGTCAAATCAGGCAGTCCCTTGGACCGGGCAGCCCCTTGCACCCCTTTGCACCAGCCTCACAAGAAGGAGATGAACAACTTGCTGAACTGTGTGACCCCTGCCTCTGGATCTCACAGAGCTTATCTCCCCGGGTGGGGCACAACCTCTACCTGGGCAAGACACGGAGTTCCCCCTCTGACATTCCGGGAAACAAGTTTGAAAAAAGAGATGATTTTCTCACAAGTCATCTCCCAACCTGAAACTTGCAAGCACAGCACAAGAGCTCTCCCCTTTTCTTTCATAGCCCGCATGCCTGTAGCTCAACACACATATCCCATCACCCCAATGTCAGGTGTGGCTTCCCTGGCCTAACTCTCAGGCCTTGGAACTGCCCAGGAGCTCAAGATGCTTCTGTCTCTTTCTCTGCTGTCCCTTCTCTCCTCAAAAGTCCCTCCCTACCTCCAATAAAGCCTATATATTTCCTCTTCATCCCTAACTGAGCTCTGTCTCCTCTCTGCGCCTCCATCTCAACCTCTCAAGACTTGGTTACAGAAGAGGTGGTAGTGATATATGGAGTTTCTTATTTCATGGCTTTAAGAAATCGATCACTTATGTGGTAAAACATTTTCTTTTATTTCAACCGTAAGTATTATTTATATGGGTTGCGAAATGTTCTTATCTGTATTTAGAAATTATGGTACAACTCTGATTGAAGCAGGGGTATTGAGAATCGTGAGGTCCCTGGCAATTATCAATGATCAAGTATGTGAAACCAATACAGGATTAGTGTCCCCAGGAATTAATAACAAGTGTTCTGTTGCATCTAAAAATGGCTATGCACAGGGTGTTTTTGGAAAGTCATCTTCATCTGAGAAATAGGAAGTCATAGATCCCAGGTGAAAATCCCTGGAGGAAGCCCCACCATCTTCTCTTGATATATTTTATCAAAGGCTTCATTTTGGGTCACTGTGAAATGATTTTTCCAGTCCCCGGTAATTCCTGCAAAACACAAGGAATAGGTCAAGATCACATTTAAAACTAGTCTCTGAAGATCCAGTTTGGATTTCTGTCACTGTCCTTCTTCCCATGTTTCACAAACCTGGGAGTTTCAAGAACTCTGTCTCACTTACTTAGAACATATAATCAGGAAAGAGTAGTTGCTATAATAGGACACTGTGTGCA
This sequence comes from Nesogale talazaci, assembly GCA_004026705.1. Classification (NCBI taxonomy): domain Eukaryota; kingdom Metazoa; phylum Chordata; class Mammalia; order Afrosoricida; family Tenrecidae; genus Nesogale; species Nesogale talazaci. Next base: position 16,938 of record PVJH01019267.1, on the reverse strand, counting down.
GGAAGTAGAAGGTGAGGGGAAAGAAAGGAAACCTTCCATGAAATGTTTCGATGGAGCAACAATGGGCTTCACATATCCAACATCACAAAAGCGGTACAAGGCCAGGCAGCATTTCACTCTCTTAGACAAGCAATCACCAGGAGTCAGAACTAACAAGCACAGCATAACTAACAAATACACTAACTAACAAATATCTGGAATCAGATAACCAATGGTTCTAACTTCAGACTTCATGTTGCCTCATCTCTTTGATCTGTAAGTTGCTATCTGCATTAAAGGGCCTTTCCTGGTAATGACCAAATAATCATGAAAGACTATTTTATGACCATAACCATATGCAATATCTAGAGAAGGGGGTGCTTAAAAGCACAAAGCTGATTAGTGATTACCAGTGGTGGATCTGTTGCAAAGACCTCTTTGGAGTTTTGAAGAGCAAGGATATTGTGGACGGAGATGCATTTGAGTGAGGTCATGGTATTTTCAATTGCTGCATATGCTTGTAAAAGTTGGACCTTGAATGAGTCAGACCGAAGAGTAACAGGTACATTGAACTATGCTACAGGCAAAGAATACCGGACGTACAGTAGAAAGGACAAACAAGTCTCTCTTGGAGAAGAAGGGCCAGAGGGGTCCTGACAGCAACGATGCCAAGAACTCAACTCACTCACTTTGGACATGGTACCAGGACAAACCAGTCCCTGGACAAGGACATGGTGCTGGGTGACATCGTGGAAAAGAGGAAGGCCCACAGCAAGACGGGTGGACTCAGTGGCTGTGACATGTACGAGTACGGGGACATTGTGAGGTGGCACCGGACCAGGCAGTGTTTTGTCTGGTTGTGCAGAGGGTCATCATGGCTCAGAAGAGACTGGATGCCTCCTAACAACAGCCATAGTGCTTAGGAAGACGTTGACTTTTACTTAGTGTGGCGTGCAAATTTGGGAGCGGTTAAAGGTTATAAAGAACGTAACCGACCGCCCTGACGTCTACGTGTTTAAGGTTGTGGACATGGCAACTTTACTCTGACCCCTGTACTTAGCACCACCACAAAATGGGATGGTTGGCAAGGGTAACACAAATGGATGCAACCAAAGCCCCACTGCTGCAAAGTAAATCCCTGCTCACGGCAACCCTAGACAGGGTTCCGGAGGCTGTAGAGCTTTACGACACCAGGGGTGCCCATGTTTCTCGCTCAGAGCAGCAGCTGCGGGGGTTGAGGCGGTGAACTCACAGTTAACCATCCAACACGTGCCCAGCAGCAGCACCGGGAAGAAGGCAAATCATAGCACAACCCACTGGGGGCACAATGGGTGCAAGCCAGGCTGTTAATCACAAGCTCAGCGGTTCAAAACCAACAAGCCCTCTGTGGGGAACACAACATGAGACCGCCTGCTCTCAGAGTTGCCATCTCTGAAATACACAGGGGCAGTCTGACCGTGTCCGAAGGGGTCCCTATGAGTTCGTGTTGGTTCCCTAGCAGTGAGTTTGTGGGGACTTGGGGGGAGCCCCATGCATCTCTTCTGCTTTCTCACTTCATAGGTATCCATTTCCCGGAGGAGTAGATAGCCCCATGATCAAACTGTGAGGAGATGAGCTCCCTGTTGACAGGGATAGGGAACACACTTGCATGATGAGAGACACGCTTTGTGTTGTCCTTCACAGATCTGTTGTTATTCTTTCTAAATACATGCTCAGTTTTTTACTCTGATAGCTACCTGTATAACAGAACATCTGACATGTCTACCAAAAGAAGATTTGAGAAGATTCTACAATGAGAAACACAACAGAGAGGTGCTGCTTTCTTTAGTGGTAGCCGTTGAGTGGATGGACTCCTGCTACCCAATATGCAGGCATGTAAGACTGTGCTTCACAGGGATTTCAACTCTGTGACCTTTCAGAGGTAGATCATCAGACCTATCTTCTCAAGAGACTTGGGATGAGATAAAATCACAAAACCTTAGCTAGTGGGTGAGAGTTTAACCATTTGTGACACTCAAGAAGTAAGCAGAAACTCCATAGTGAGCCCAAGAGATATAGTCATCCATAAGACTTTGTTTTACCGCATCTCCTTTTTCATCTGTAAATACCCCAGTTTATCACTTCAACTTTCCAAGTTATGAAGTCCTTAAATGAGTTTAGGGCTCAAATGCTTCCCATGTCTAACACTTAGCACAGTTATAGAATCAGGGGATTTTGCCATCCACTTCTTTCATGTCCTGGACCTGAAATACATTTTCTTACCTTTCCTGTAAAATTCCCCTTGGCTGTGATCCATAAAGCTATCTGATAGTATGGTATAATTGCTCATTTTATTATCTTTCATGGCCTTAAAGGATACATGTTTGAGCACTGAGTTGAGTTCTTCAGGGTCAAGCTTTCCCCCCAAGAACTGAAGAATCTTCTCAACACTGGTTCTTAGGTCCTAGAATTTAAAAAAATTCAAAACAGAAAATGTGAACAGTCAATACAAAAGGCTTGAAAGAACAAAAAGACGGTGGGTAGGGACGATGAGAAGGACAACAATGAGGAGAAACAGCGAGAGAATGAGTCAGTGGTACTCATCTGGAGAGTGATCAAACTTGTTGAAAAGTAAAAGTGTGGGTGTAGAAATGGGTAGAACAGGAGGAAAGGAGAGCTGGCACAAGGTGCTGGGGCAGTAACACTCCTCATGAAATCCCTCTAACAATAAGGACTGGAAGGAACAAGTGAATCAGACATACAAAGAGAAAACAATTTTGCAACCCTGAGTGTGGTAGTCTGGGCAGTCTAGAGAAGCAAATCCATAGACGCTCGTATGCGTATAAGAAAGAGGTTTATATTCAAGAGCAAGGGAATAGTGATAAAACATCCCAGCCCAGTTCAGATCAAGTCCATCAGGCCTACATTAATCCATGTGTCTGACACCAATCTATGAAATCCTCTTTGGATCAGGACACACAAGCAATGACACCGGATGCAGGAAAGTCACAGGGCAGTGGGCGGGAAGTCCTGTGTGAGCAGCTTGGTGCTGGCAGGGGTCTCCATGTGCTTCCTCCAGTTCAGGGTGCTAGCGTGGTTCCCTGTGTATTGTCAGTTACAATGTCTCCAGGGAGTGAGCTGAGAGAGAGTCTCCCACCTCCAAGAAGGAAACCCAGGAGTCCCAAATCCTCAGGAGCAGGCCATGCCCACACAGAGGCCTCATTGACTATACAATGATGAACAGGCTAGACTCCACCCCTTGACTCTTCATCCTCAAATTGACCCTAGATTATGTAACTACCACAAATCACACCTTGTCAATTTGACATTTTCACATAATTCTTGAGCAATATATAATTTTCAAGCAGGCAGTAATAGAGCCATATATGTACCTAATAGGATAAAATTTAAATTCAGACCATTTAAAAATGTGCCACTCCCATCTAAACATAACATTCTATAAGTGAAAACAAAAACATTCGATACCTATGTGAACACCTACACTTTAATCCTATAATCCTATGAATATATTCCAGCACCTATGAGTGTGTATGCCAACCACTTCATATCTTTATCCCCCAATTTTGGGAATCCAATTTCTATATACCTATTTACATCAAGCCAGCCTTGTTTCCAATGTATCCTGACTTTACTGCTCAATAAGTCTTCTGTCTTAGTGCCTCCTAAAATAGATAGATAGATGATTAATAGATAGATAAAAAGAAAGAAAAGTGGATCAATAAGCAAACAATGAAACAAATAAATAAAAGCAAGGCTGAACAGAGGAAGCGAGCTGTGATTCCTGGTCATTCATTTGAGCAACCCACAGAGAGGACAGGGCCTGTCGGATGCCAGCTGGACACATTAGACTACAGCTGGCCACTTGTCTACATTGCGTCGTGGTAAGAAGCAGATAATCAATGATCTCACGTAAGCAAAAACAGGTACTGATGACCCTATCAGTGAACTGTGCCTAAAAAGTGTGCTCTCTGTGCAGCATGGCCTCCTGTGTATTAAGCCAGATCATTGGGATCAAGTTCCTGACTATAGGGTTCCTGACAAATGAACTGTAGATCAAGCATCATGCTTCTGCTTCCTCCTGAGTTTGCACGAGGAGTTCTTTGGCTCCTCAGTCATCATTGCCTATTGTAGCAAAGAGAGCACCATGCTTCCACTGCCATCTTGTTTGGAGACCAAAACGTGTGCCTAACACTGCATCACTTTTTGTGCCTTCCACATTGCCAGGGTTTGGGGGCCATCAGCCAAGATCCTGCAACTCTACCCAGCGTGTCAGACACACCTGCTCTCCCACCTCCTGGACATGTGCCACCAGCACACCAGCACCACTGCTAAACAACAGGCGGCAGGCACTACCTGTCTGTCTTACACGCAGCTGCTCATGAGAATGAGTGGTTTGAGATCCATTCCCCCCCTCCCACTCACTCCAAATCCACTGAGATGGGCAGTGAGAGTGCCAGTGCTACAATCTGACAGCCAGAGTCACATGCCTATACTACCCACTCGAACACACCAAAACAAAAAATCAGCACAAAGCAAACCAGTATGCAATCAATGGAAAAATACAACATCACCACAGTGTCTTCAAGACAATCCAAATCACGCAAGAAAGGACAAGACATGTGAAGCAATTGACTAACACACAAACTCAGAGAATAATCCAGGGGAAGAACAGTATTGAAAACTGTTTAAAAAATAATAAAGCAAACATTAAAAAATAAATGGTATTGAAATACTCAGAAAAATAATTCAAAGGAATTATATGTATGACCATCCAACAGAGTTAGAAAAATATCTAGGACAATGCTCGTGGATAATTCAGGAAAACAATACAAGAACTAATTTTAAAACATGATAGACATTTTTAAAACATAAAAAGAAACAGCAATCAGGCGTATAGAGAATTAAAATTTCATAAATGGGTAACATAAGAGCAAAGTGTCATTAATTCATTGAGTGACTAAGTCACACTCACTGCTATCAAGTTGATTTCAACTCAGTGACCCTACAGGACAGGGTAGAACTGTAGCTGTGATTTTCTTAGATGGTAACTCTTCGTAGGAAATGAAAGCCTTGTCTTTTTTTTTTTCCAATGCAAGACAGAATTAATGAAATATCTCTGAATATGTTTGAAAAAATTCAGAAAATAGAGACTTAATCCCCAATATTTATGTAGAACATCAGCAGGAGGAATGGCTTAAGTGTTGTTAAATTCCTGAATGTAAGAGATAAAAATTAAAAAGGAACTCATCAAGGAATAAAATTGTTGAGTATTTGTTGGCAGAAAATAAATCCCTCATAGCATAATTAAAAAATGAGAAAATGGACAATCAAGTATCTTAGTGAGTTCCAAATGGCGTCTAAAGAAAAACCACCCAAATATATCATTGAACTTTCCTGGGAAAAAGGAAATATAACACACAAAGGTGAACGTGTAAAGTCAACTGTGATTTCTTGGAAGAAGTCACATAGACAAGCAGGCAATGGAATGGCATATATAAAACTATAACACAAAATGTCAAGCACAATATCTACCCTCCAAATTGTTTCCCAAATATGAAATCAAATTTAGGTCATTTCCAGACAAAGATAAAATAAAGAGATTGTTAAAACAACACTGATATTAAAATATATCTTAAAGGGAGTCCTTCAGATAAGAACCAACAATATCAGATGAAAATATGTGTCTAAGACACATGCCAACATTACCCCAAAACCAACCTATGTAAAGAATTTTGAACAAAAGCAAAATCTACAAGATGGTAAAGAGGTAACCAGAGATGCCAATCTGCAAACGACAAAGAAAAAGAGAAATAGCGTAGTTACAGAACTTAAAAACATGAGAGAAAGTCAAGACGCTCTAAAGACAAAATAGGCCACTTCAAACTTGGGGAGAAAATAATAAATTACAAGGTGAACACAGAGAAACTTCAAGCAACTTCTCACCTAAATAAAACTGAAGAGATTCATAAGGGCTGGATCAGCACACAAAACATATTAATGAAACAACTGAAAAGAAAAATCATAACAAAATCAACTCAGCTCAGGAGAAAAACATCATCCAGGATTACACATGCACATGCACACACACACAATGACAATGAACTTTACCTTGTTATAATTGCAGTGTATGTAAATGGATTATGTGGTAGTTGTGTAGACATAATCTGGTGCCAACTTGAGATTCCTCAGAGTGAAGGGGTGGAGTTTAGCCTGTCAGTCAGGTCACAGTGTGATGACCTCATTTGAGGTATGAAGGAGCTAACTAGCTCTCTGGAGGCGAGACACACAGAGACACTCGGCATTTGAGACGTTCATGATGAGAAACCTGAGGAAGCTGTGTTGGTGTAGCAGAGCTCTGAAGCTGGAGGAGCCACGTAGAGACCATGAGATGCTTCTGCTGCCACTGCATCTACAAGACTTTCCACCCACTGCCCTGTGATTTTCCTGCATATGGAGTAGAAATTACATGAGCTGTGTGATTCTGAAGAAGGATTTATAGACTGATATTGGACCTATGGCTAATATTGGACTTATGGGCTGTTTCTGGACTAGACTGGGATGTTTTCTTAAACTACAATTACTCTTTTTTATCAAGTTTTTTCTCACATACATATGAGTCTCCCTGGATTTGTTTTCCTGATCGGACCTGGATGATACAGATTAGATGCACCAGGCAAGAAATGGAGAATAGCAGACTGTATAAGAAAGCATGGCCTGGCAGAGTGCTGACTAGAAAAGCCACACTGTGGACACGCTACATGGGAAGCATTTGCATAGCTTACAAAATCAAAATGTTGGAAAGTATATATCAAACAAATGGCAAGCAGAAAAGGAAGAAAAAAAAGAGGCGTAGTAATATTCATTTCTGATCAATTTCTAAGACACACACCTATAAAATAATATTATCCATGCAGCCAATGAAAGAGCCCTAAATACATAAAACAACTTTTGTCTCAGCAGAAAAGAGCAGCAATTTGACAATAGGAGACTCTAATTACTTTTGATGAGGGACATGACACGAAACTCCACCGAGAGGTTAAAACAGAAGCAGCACAGTCATCCAACTTGGACTCGGGAGCATGTGCAGAACACCTCCTCCAACAGCATGGTATACATGGTTTTCCAGTGCACATGGATCCTTCTCCTGAACAGACCATTTCTTGGGTCGTAAAGCAAGCCTTAATGTGTTTGAAATATTGAAATAATAAAAAGCATCTGTCAGATCATAACATTATAAATTTCCAAATCAGATCGATGGGTCTATGCCTTGCTAAGGTACACTAGAGAGATTCCAGACACTGAGTGACCTCTGAGTGGTACAATATTTTTATGTTCAGCAACCAATCGAAAGGTTGCCAGGTCAAACCTTTCGTCAACAGGTCTCCAGTGAAAGGCGTGAAGATGCAACTTTGTAAGAAGTTCACCTAAGAAAGTACGATGAGTGCAGTTCAGCTTTGGACTATGATGGGGTTGCCAAGAGTTAGAATCAACTGCATGGCAACAGGTTATTTTTGTAATTGCTCTGTTTTTCTTCATGTTCATAGCTTCCACAAATGGATTTGTAAAGACATGTTTCCTTGGTGTATGAGACGTATATCGAAAAAGAAAAACATGCAGATACTGAGCAAGTAAGGCACCTCCAAAAATAGGAGAGTAAACATAGGGTGGGAAGAAGCTTTATTTGATTCATCTCTGGAATAATCTCTGGTTGAAGGGTAGAAGAGAAACATGGATGAATGGAGTAAAAATACGGGATAAATATGGCATGATACATACATGTACCTACAGAACACTAGTCAACCATGAAGGCCAATGAAGTCCCAGATCATGCCATCCCAAAGATGAACTGTATTCACAGTGTGCACAGTAAAACAGGTCAGTTCACAAGCACTTCATAAAAATTAACACAATGTCGATTATACTAAATAAGCACGTACAAAGAAAACAATACTCATGCTCACAGGAGATGAACTGTACACACATCTCTGTGGGAGGGACAACCTTATCTCCCTCCTGAGGAGTAGCTGAAGCATCAGGGTCCGACATCTCTTAATTAGGTGCCCAGCGCTCAGCCCACCATGCTACCACGGCTCCTTGCAAGGAGTGGAATGGGGGAGGGGGGATTGAGTTTAAGGGGATTGAGTTTGGGCAGTGAGAAAGGTCGCCCAATTTGAAAAAGGTGTTCGAGAACAACGGATTAAGCAGGAGAGAATTATTGAAAACTGTAAGCATTTCAGTGTGTCTATTTTCAGAGCAATAATAAGAACACTGAAGGAATAAAAATAACGGGAAGAGTGAAATGATGCTGTGGTGAAATTGGTTGAGAGTCAGTGAATTATTTTATTTACCTGATGCAGCTCCTCATATGTAATTATCAAGAGATTCTCTCTTCCTCTCATTGACAGCCAGCCTTGACAATGGTCAAACCACGATCCAAAAGGAACTGAAATGGGAGAAAGGTGGCTTTTTGGGTCACCTGTGCATGATCAGTTGCATAGATATGTCTTGTCCATGTGTGCATGTCAAAAGCACTTTAGAAGCAAAGGTATGAAGTCATGGAGTGTATCATTAAAGGAGAGTATCATTTCTTTCACCCAAATCATTAGGAATAAAATTTTGCAATCACCACTTCAGGGGCAAATACATAGGTATCGTGTAACATAAGGTATTGAAGAATTGCTTCACATCTATGTGGATGAGAAATTATATTTGGGGCTTGGAGGGCAATAGAATCAGCAAATGGATCAAGCTTGTATTCGTTGTATTATGCTATTTCTTGTAGAGAGTCAACCCCACTGCCAAGAACAACAAACAGTCCTCCACTGCCCCATTCTTGTCTGATCTCTAGCACTCAACTAATTCCTGTGATTATTACCTATCTCAGTTCGTGAGTAAGATAATTCACACACATTTCTCCACCTTTTTTGCGGGGGCTCTAAAAGAAGGATGAAGGTCACTCATCATAGTATAGCAGTGTTCTTTAAGTTTTAGGTTGGATAATATTCCATGATTTTACTTGTGTACCGCATGGATTTTTTTTATGTTTTCACTACTGTAAATAAGGCTCAATTGTGTCGTTTCTTTTACACCTACCACTTAAAGCTATCACTCAACTTACCCATTGATCTATCTTTCATGCAGCTTTTTCTATATATTTGCATCCTTGTCAGTGAAATATAATTATATTTTAAAAAAATGGATGCACCCAATAGTAAGTGCACATTTAATTTTGTTATATTTCACAAATGTATACTCCAATCTGAAGGTTGTGTGTAGCCTGTGACCTTCATCAGGGAATGCTTCATGTAGTCTTCACCTCAACAGGCCAGAGTGTGTTATCAATACAACTTAAATTGCTACTGAGTATTCTGATGCTGGATTATTCTTACTCATGTATTCCTAGTCCAGCCTTGGTAAAGTGAAAATGAAAAAAATAGAAGTTCTCCTAAACCTGCTGAGAGAGTCTAAACCCTCCCAGCACCTCCATTTAGCCCATAAGAACCATTTGGTGTGGTCTGAGCCCTGGTGGCATAGTGGTTGAGCACGGAACAGCAGCCCATAGGCTTGGCAGTTCAAATCCAGCAGCGGCTCTCCAGGAGCAAGGCTGGGTAGCTCCCACAACCACCAGAGGGCAGTAATACCCAAAGAAAGAAGCATTTGGTGAAAACAACATGCTACAGTTGACAGTGGTGATGATAACACAACTTTTAAATATATGAAACCATTGAATTAAACAGTAGGTTAATTATGTGTCAATAAAACTGTTTCTAAGATAAATTTTAAAAGAATTCCTTGGACTTAGGCCCTCCAGAACTGTAAGATGCAAATTCATTTTGTTTTATACAGCTATGTTTGTAGAAATTTATTACGACAACAAAAATAAGTTTGAGTGATAATATAGTTGTTTAAACTAAGGGATTGTTTATCCTGGAAAAGAATTCGAACTTCATTGGTCCATTCAGTTTCCATAATTGAGTCAGACTCACCATGTCCTTGAAGAAACCATTCAAAGTATTGGTCGAATGTCTGTGGATATTTAGAACCCCTTACCATTCTATAAAAATAAAACCCAGAAGTAAGAATATCTCTTGGATTTCTGAGTAGGTAAATCATCTGAAATTAAATGGGAAAAAAAAGACAATAAGAAATAAATTCATTATTTTCCGTTGCTCCTGGATTTTTATAAATGAAGGAAAAGTCACTTTACATCTAAATATTTGACTGCCATTTGGATTCTATTCCATTGCTTCCATTGAGAAAACCAAGTAATGTCAGACATTGTCTGAGACACTTTGTGTGGTAGAGTGGTGAGCAAGACAAAGACCATTTCTGTCATCAGGGACATTAGGGTACTTGGCACAGGGATGTTCTCTACACATAAATCACAGAAGTTTACACCATTGCATTTCACATTGTCTGCTTGTTGTAGGTGTTGAGCGCCATCTAATTGGTTCCCGACTCATAGCTTTCCTAAGTACAACAGAATGAAATCCAGCTTGATCTGCTCCCACTATCATAATTGTTGCTATGGTTGAGACCATTGTTTCAACCACTATGTCAATCTACCTTGTCAAAGATGTTTCTGTTTTTACACTTCCACACTACTATACAAAGCTTGATGTTGTGGGCCACATCATTTACTTAAATATGTTTATTGATGTAAAGTTCTTTCTTATATATATTCTGTGTCACTGGTTTTGTTTCCCTAGAAAACTCAGCCTTGTTAGACAGGGTTCTCGAGCGATGCAAAACTAGAACACTTGATAGATGATAGGTAAATGAGATGACAAATAGAGAGAGAGAAGATAGATTTATACAACATGAAAGAATATAGCAGCTAATTTGTCCTCACAACAGTACAGAGGGCTCAATTCAACTCACTTCCGTGGAACAGTTAATAAACTGAAAGTCCTTCAACCTTCAGTGAGGACTGCTGGGTCCAAGGTCAAGAAAGCAGACAGCTGCGTCTTCCATGGAGCAATGCAGGTTGTCCACCCACAGGCAAAAAAAAGATGGGTCTCCAACAGGGAGCCTCTCAGGATCTTAGTAAATCAACCCAAATGGGATATTAAACTCAAGCAATGCAAACCGACACTAGATTTAACCTCGAGCAATGCACACACCAGCAGCGTGGCGAAGCAGGTGTCTAAGTAACTTTAAGCTCTAGCTACACAATCCAAAACCCATGGGCTGGCTGTCTCACATGTAGTGTAGCTCAAGGGTTGAGGCAGATAACTAGCTAAAGCAGCTGCATACTGGTCTGATCACCAGAGAGCAAGAGAGAGGGCCAACCCTTCCCAAGCCATTTATCTCTTTGCCCTCCAGTCAAACTGTGACCGTATTAATTCCACATGTTCCTATTGGCCAGGTTGACACAATAAACCTACCTATCACACCAGCCTAACACAAAGGTGAACAATAAAACCAGAAAGCACACATTCCTAAGAACCAGCAATCACATGAGATCATTTGTCGGATATTAAGCTCGGACGGTAGCAATGAATAGAAAAGGAGAAAGATGCTGTTACACTGTAGGGACAGCAATTTAACTCAGGAAACAACACATGTAAATTCACCCAATGAAATAATAATGAGCTCAGAAAACTTACTCTCAAATCACAAAGTTTAAATTTTAAAAGGAGGTATGTGCTGCATTTTGTGCCTACTTTCTTCAGGACCATGTAATGTGATCCTTTTCAGAGGAGTTGGTGGTGATAGCCAGGCACTATCTAATTCATCTAATTTCAGACCTGTGGTTTGCATTTTCCATTGTTCATTTATTGTTTTTTGGACTTTTTATTAGACTAGTTGTTTTCATATGTCATTATTCTGGTTTTTTGTTTGTTTGGGGGCATCACTGCCCTCTTGTGGTAGTGGGTTGTCATTATTCTGAATGGGAAGAGCCTAACACTTATACCTTAGCTATCTTCTCATGAACTTTTAAGATAACACACTTGCTTCTCATCAGAGTAGGATATATAGCATTGCCTTTGTGAACTGTTATGCAAATTGACCTAGGTGGCCCCCAAAACTATGGTCATGATACCCCAGGTGCAAGGATCCATCCCACCAAGGTGTTTGGTTAGGCATACAATTTTTTCATAATTTGTTCGACTATGTGCTCAACCAAGTTAGCATAATGAGTCATTTAAGCTCACAAAAGTAACATGGACCTAAGGACTAAGGTTAGGAACGAAGGGTAAATGGAGACTGGAAACATTGGGAGGGAGTGGAGTATGTCATGCGGCATTGAGACTGAAGTGGGTGACTTTACATGTGCGTACATGTTTTAATGTCGAGATCGAGATCTGCTCAGTAAACCTTCGCCTCAATCTCAATAAAAAGCTTTAAGCACCAAATTTGACAAATAGGTCTATCAGGAGATCTGCATTTTGTTAGGATGCCTCACTGACATTCCAGGCTCTTTGCACTCCAAGTCTCAAATCCTTTACGTTGGAACACTCAGGAAAGCAACCTTTTCCAAGCACTTACCAGACAGAGGCTTATGGTCGATAACACAAAGCTTTCCTAATGAAATCTGTACAACAGACTAAATGGCCACATTGTAATGCTGCCGTTATGATGCGTGTCAAGTCAGTCCCTACGTCTGTCACCTGAGATATAACACGAGAAAGCGCCACCTGTTCTGGGGCCCTGTGCACAGTTGCTATGTTTCAGTCCATTGTTGCAGCCACTCTGCTGCTCAAACTCCTCATGGCATCCTCCATATGGTGCTGGAGGTGTCTTTCATTCTGTGATGATTGTAAATCTTACTTTCCAGGCCTCAAAGAATGGAGCCCTGGTGGTGTAGGGCTTACCCACTGAGCAGCGATCCACGTGGTCCAGTAGTTCTGTCTCAGAAAGACTGTACTTCCTACTTCATTAAACAGATTCAGACTCAGAAACTCACAGGGGGAAAGGTCCCTCTGAGTCACATGGCATCAATGGCAGGTAGTTTCAGAATGCCTCATGGTAGAATTGACCTTAATAGTATAGTGTTGCCAATCACCTCAAGTATTTGTGAAAGTCTGACTATGAAGAAGGAAGATTAAAAAAGAACCTGATACATTTAAATTAAAGTGGTAGGTTAAGAATATTGAAAGTATCATGGGCTACCACCAGGACAAAGAGATCTCTCTTTGAAGAAGTACACACAGAATGCTCATTGGGAGTGAGGATCTCAAGACTTTGTCCCAAGTGCTTTGGACGTGTTGGCAAGAGTGGCCAGCTTCTGGGAAAGGACATCAAATAGAAGGTCAGGGAGAAAAAGGAAGACCCTCAATGAATTAACTGATGCAGAAGCTACAACCATAAACTCAAACTGAACAACCATGAGGATGGCACAGGACTGGACATATGTTGCTCTGTTGACCATACATTTGCTAGAAGTCCAAACCTACTTGACACCAGTGGTGGTTACACAATCTCATGCTAGCTTGATAAAAGGAGGAAGGGGTAGAGTTTAGCCTGTCCATCAGGCCACAGCCTGATGATGCCTCCTTGTGGGCCTGGCCTAATTATAAGGATTCTTGGAACTTTCCTTCTTTCTTTGTGGAAGAGAGTCTCTCATCTGTAGGTGTAGCCCATCTGTAGGTGAAGCGACATCTCCTTACAGAAGTGTCATGGGGAGGAGGCGACCCAGTCAATGTACAATGTAGCAACAATGAAACATGCAACTTTTTTCTAGTTCTTAAATGCTTCCTCGTCCTCCCCTCCCACCCCCAACTATCACGATCCCAATTCTTCCTTAAAAATCTGGCTAGACTGGAGGATGTATACTGGTACAGATAGGAACCAGAAACATGGGGAATCGAGGACAGATGATCTCTTCAGGACCAGTGGTGAGAGTGGTGATACCAGGAGGGTGAACAGAAGTAGGTGAAGAGAGACATTAGACAGTGTACAATATGACAAAACAATAATGATTTATAAATTATCAAGGGTTTCTGAGGGAGGGGGGAGCGGAGAGGGTGGGGATAAATGAGAAGCTAATACCAAGGGCTTAAGTAGAAAGAAATTATTTTGCAAATGATGATGGCAACAAATGTACGAATGTGCTTTGCATACATTGGATAGATGTATGGATTTTGATAAGAGTTGTAAGAGCTCCCGATAAAATGATTAAAAATAAATACAAATAAAAATTTTTAAAAAGAAAGTATGCCTCAGGTCATCACCCTTCCCCAGTCATCACACCTCAGACCCTTATAGTGCCTGGTCCCAGTAAGGGAAATTCTCTGGAGGAGTGGTCTTCAGCTAAGAAGGTTTCAGGAGGTAACGGAACATTTCCTTGAGATTTTACCATATACTTAGGTTCTGGAAATGTTCACGCTCTGGTTCTGGATCCCACATCTAGCTGACTCATCCTGCAGTTCTTGGAAATTAAGCTAGCAGCAGGGGCTCTGACCTGCCGATTTGCGTTTGTCGGTCTCTGTAACCATTTGACCTAGAAGAATCCCCCAGTCTGATGTCTGGCCACCAAAAGTGGGACTTGCCATCTGTCACCACCATACGAGCCATTTACTTGAAGAGAAGTGAGTTCTGTGAGACCTTACAGTGAATTATGGGACATAAAGTTGGGACGGAGAATACTGTGGGGAAGAGGAGTAGTTGATGTTACAGATGAGGGAGTGGTACTGCAGTCTTAAAAAGGTGGATATTTGGGGCATCCTTAATTCCAGATTTGTGTTGATACACATAAAAGAAATGAGTCATTACATAAGGCAGTTGTACATAGGATCAGCATGAGCTGGAAATAACTCAACAGCACTTAACAGCAAAGAACAATCCTGCAATAATGTGATAAAGCTTCCACTACCAGATATGATGGGTTGAGAGAATTTATGCAGTTTAGATCATGTATTTGGTGTCGTTTGTTTTAAAAGTATACTCTAAGAAGAGAATAAATTCACATTATAGCCCTGGGGTCCCTCCAAGTAAGAGTTTGAAATTATTCATCAAAGACAAGGTGGAGTCCTTGACTGCTCAAGATATGCCATCCGTAGAGGAAATACTGATTAGAGAAACCTAACTGATTTTCTTTTTTCCCCAAAATTTTAAGACTTTATTTTTCTTTTCCAACATAAGGTTACTCATTCGGTGACATCGAGTCGATTCTAACAGAACTACGATGGTTTAGGTCAATTTCCCTTGTAGGATTAATAATCTCAAGAATCTCCCACCCTATTTCTTTACATTTTCCTAGATTTTTTTTTTAGTTTTTTTCATGCATAATGTATCAGTTAAGAGTATGTTTGGCTGTACCAGAGTGACTGAAGCAAGAGAGAAGTTTCTTTCTCTCCCACACAAAAGAAGGTGAGGGAAGCAGGGGCGATGCTCTCTGCCTGAGCAGCAGCAGCAGAGTCACAGGATTGGAACGGCATCCACACTCACAGGACCCAGTCGCTTTGCTGGATCTCATCTGGCACCAGGCTCACTGAACTGTGACTTACAGAGCCAGAGACACACTCTGGTCACAGTAGCATCAGGCTTGTCAGCTGGAAGAATCTTCACTCTGTCCTCCCAGTCCCATTATACCCGCCATTCACTGGTAGCCAACAATACAGATTGATGGTAATTTATGGTGCTTGTCATTGAAAACTAATATACTTACCTGAGTAAAGCAACCAAATTTAAAGGATTCATCAGAGATGAGTCTAGTCAGTTTGGGGTTTGGTTTTTAGTTCAATTCATGCTTGGTCTTGGAATGACTGCTATATTAGGTTTTGCTATAATTAGAAAGCTAACAAAAGGAATAAAATGGATGAACAAGTGGAACCTATAGCTATAAAAACTACCAAGTTCATGATAGCCGGTGTCAGGAGGAATATGTCATCCAGGAATGGCTTCCAACACACCATCTCAAGAATCCATAAAAACAAAACCTTCTGTATCAAAAGAGGGGCTCTCGATAAGAGGACTCGAATCCTCTGTATCCAAGTGCAGCGGTTTCTCTTGCTCATAACTCAGGTCTGAATTATCTTTCATTTCAATACCTTGCTCCTTCATCTCGAAAGATTTGTTTGGGGCTGAAGTTACCATGACTTCATCTCATGTGGAAAGCTGCAAATCACGCTGGGTCCCTTGGAGGAATCATTATCGTTGATTCGCAGCCGTTCCACACCACCTGTGTTTTCTTCTCCTTCCTTCTTTTCCGCCAGAAGAGTTCTTGCCATGTTAAGCTTCTTCATTGTGTGGCATTTGTATGTTAACATGGTTTTATTATTGCCTTCGGCATCCATATGTTCCTCTCCATCTTCTTCAAATATAACACAGGTCACACGAGTGTCTTCGTACTCCCTAGCAAAGACATAATTGTCAACCTGCATGATAGGCTTCTCAGGGTCAATCCCCAAAGTCTCTCGTTTATTTTCACATTTTGAGAGAAAGTCTGAATCAGTCAGTCCTGACAATTCCACCAAAACCAACTGCCCCATTCTTGGCGGTTCTTAACATCGTGGGAGCATTCGTTTCCATCCAACGTCCTCGAGCCATTTTAGAGGCACGTTTCAGCCAGACTTGTAATGTGTGTGGACTGCATGAAGCCTCTGCTGTCTTTTTTTCTTAATTTATCATACATCACTTTCCATCATACATAGTTCAATACATGCCTCTGCTGTCTTTTTCTTCCTTGGTGCCCCTGATGGGACTTGGTGTTGGCAAAGCAGCGCAAACCGTTTGCGCCACCTGGAATTGTTCCCTAATTGAGTGTATAACACGAGCTGAAAACTCAACATTCTTTGGAAGTGTAAGGTTGGCTTATAGTTGAGGAAAGTTACATAGGGAACACAGTGTTCACACCGAGTTGAGGCAGGAATTTATTTAACTGAGATAGTCTAGCTAATCTCTGAAGCAACACCGAAGACATTAACTAGTATTTGAAAACGTCGTGTGGCTCAAGATTGTGCTCATACAGGAATCACGTGTTACCTCTGTCACAGACTCTTCAACTGCGATATC